>VZUI01055872.1:19894-68529 GCA_013401135.1 Cettia cetti | reverse complement strand
GCGCCGCCGCCGCCCCCGCCGGCTCCGCCGAGGCGTCCCCGCCGCGCCCCGCCCCGCCAGCCGCCGCGGTCACCAGCCCCGATCCGCCTCGCCGGGCCCGGGTGATGTCACCCGCCCTTAGGCTGCGCCCCCGGTTGGGTCTTCCCAAGGGAGCAGAGCACCGGGTCTGAGCATCTCCCTGCAAAAACCAGGCGCGTTCTGGCTCAGGCGCGGTCTCACGGGTCCTGAAGCCCGTGAACTGAGGTTATGCTGTGATCAGAATCTCTTTCCAAGAGCAGCGTTTGTACATGAAACGCAGGATCACAGAATTGTTAGGGTTGGAAGGGACCTCTGGGGATCATCGAGTCCAAACCCCTGCCAAAGCAGGATCACCTGGAGCAGGTGATACAGGAACGAGTCCAGGTGGGTTTTGAATATCTCCAGAGAGGGAGACTCCGCTACCGTCCCTGAACATGAAGACCAAAACGAAGTACATAAGGAGAAATGACCGCGCACTCAACAAAGCATCCAGCATGTCTGGATGGATACGGGCAGCCACTGGGACGGAGCCAGGGACCCTCCACCCTCAGCACCCAGTAGCTGAATAGATGGATGCAGATGTGTGGCCTTATTGGGTGTCCTCTTGCTTATGGAAAACTAGGACAACTACAGGAAAAACTCAGAAAAAAATATTTTCAGGTTCATGTCCTGAAAATAATTACAGACAATGAATTCCCCCACCCTTTCCCCTCCACTGTTATTTTCTTAACTGAAAGAGATGCTAATACAAGATTAGTATCTTGACAGAATCTCCTGCTACAGGATAACATTTGATTATGGATGTTTTTGGAAAATAATGCTGCTAAATTGCCGTTGGCTAATGAATATACATCATAGTTGATACATATGGAAATTCTTCTGTTTCTTTTACAAAAGGTCTCCACATTTTTAGCAACCAAAGCATTTCAATATTTCTTTCTTCAAGCTATTATTTTAGAATTACTTCTTAAGATCTTTTATTTACCTTTCTTGTGGCAACATGCCATGAGCAACTAATAAAATTTTTCTAATGTACAATAAATCTTCTAGAGATTACTGCTGTCCTTACAGGCACATGCAAATAATTTCTTATGCTAGACAAGTTGGTTGATACAGATTCACTTGTCCATAGAATAACAGTTACTGTCCTTATCACAGCACGTCTGTGAATGAAACACAAAGAACATATACATCAAAACTACATTGAATTGAAGATTATGGTCATGTTGTCATCTTTGCATCCTCTTAGCACAGAACAAATAGATCCAGATGCTTCATGCCAAACAGCCAGCATGTAAATCATGACTAATATATGATTGAAATCATCATTTGAGACCAAAAGCTTGGGCAAATATGGTAATTCCAGCTGCAATTTTTTCTAGTTATTTTATTAAAAGTAAATTTCAGATTTGCCTTTGGTCTCTAGAGTTTATGCTAATAAAATTACAAGTCATGCCAGAAGTAACTAGTTTGCCACCAAGTTGCAAAGTTCTAACTTTGCAAATGATCCTTTAAGTCTTTGACACAGAATTTGAGTAAGCCTATAGCTAGCAAGCATTTCCTGCCAAACTAACCATTAGGATAGTGTACCGGAAGTTTATTTCTTCTCATGATATTTCCATATGTGGATTGCAAACTCAAAACCGGAGGAAAAGATGTTCTCAGTTTAGTGAAGAGTTTCATATTAGAGGTGCGTTTTGTTTGGTTCGGTTTATTGTTTCTCTTTGAAATTTTAGGTTATTTTTGTTATAAACAGGGGCAGGCATTAATTTCAGGTCACCCACCTTTAAGTGTCTAGAGTGTGGTGTTCACATCTGAGGTAACTGTCAACTTCCCCAGCACAGACTATAGAGATTTGTCTCTGTAGTTGATATGGTCTACGGGATCTGCTTGGCCAAATACATCATCTGTTCCAGGGTAAGAGACAAGTGCATAGTCAATACCTGCCTCAGTGCTGGATTCTGCAGCAAAACTACAAGGTTCTTTTGGCTCTTGTGGCTGGTGTCTGAACACGTGTTGTGCAACTGTTACTGTGGATAGCATACTTTAAAGGACTTCTGATGCTGAAAACCAGCTGTCTTTTAACTGTGGTGTGTGTGTGTGGGGAACGGGACTAGTCCTCTGTGATCATAGCCACTGTTTTACATGAATGCCTTCACAAATTTACCTTCATACTGAAAAAAATCCCAGGCCTGTATTTTCCTTCTGTAGACCTACTGTGCCAAACTCAAGTCTTTGACATTCCTACGACATTCCTGCAACATTTAGGATGTTTTTTCCAAACCGTATGCTAAATTTATCAATTGCTAGTTAGCATCATGTATGCTTGTGCTAACATTTTTTTTCTGGATTATGTATTTTTTTTGTTTACCTTTCTGATACAATTATTGGGAATTAGCAACCCTTCTGTATCAGTATTTGGCTTGTTAGCCTAAACAAAGTCGAGCTCTTCTGAGCTGTCTTCAGAAGCTATGCTTTCCATTTCCATACCACCATGGTACCCTTTATTGGGCCTATTCCATGTTAGTTCATATTTCATGTGTGATCAGAATCTTAAACTGTCCTGGAGAGGTGACCTTACTGCTTCATTTAGACTTCTTTGCCTTTGCTGGGAATATTTCTACTAATACACCTTAGGTTACATTTGCTATGCTGTGGTAAGCCTGTAAGCACCAGTATATATTTAGCTCCTCTCCATATCAGTTGTTTTGCAGTGTCAGCCATGATGATAGAAATATTTGCCTCTAAAAAGTAATGCAATCTGAACACCTACTGTCCTGAGTGTTCAGAGTCCTGAGTGTCTCTGAGAGAATCAGGAAAGCACAGCCCTAAATGCAAAATCTATGTCTTCCTTATTCAAACTTGTTTCAAATCATTGAAATACAAACACTAGCACAGCCATGCCTACCTGTGCCCAAACTCCAGAACAAATTCCAAAGGAGGGAGGTAAAAGTCAATCTGAGGTATGCTAAGACATTAAGCAGGTTTGTAGAGAGGCTGCCTAACATTGACACAGTTTCCAAAAAGATTCAAGTCTCCTTCTACTGGCCAGAAAAGGGACAGTTTTTTATTTTTTGTTGGTAAAAAAAGGAGTTTGCCCACAGCGATAAGTTGCAAGAAATAAATTATGAGTTCATGATAAATTAGAAAAACTCATTTTCCCTATGGTTTGTGGGCATAGATTAAAGTTACAGGTTTGTCTAGATTGCTGGTTGCATAAGTCAGCATTTTCAAAAGTGCCTAGAGGCATGGAATGATGGTCTAAGATTTGAAAGTGTCCTGAATTTCAAAACTTAGGGAAACAGTGGCACCAAATCTTTCTGCCAGAATCTGTCAAGACCTCTTGCAGAAGAACTGGAGGACTGTTCTCACAGGTCCCAGATGTATTACTGAGACGTAAAGTTGTCTCTTTACTTGCTTGTGATGGCAGATGCTTATTGCTGGCACAGCCTGGCTGACAACAGTAAACTTGACTCACTTCCTATGTGTAAGCCCTGTTTGTCATGTAACCACTCTTGTGTGAGAGATACCTGGAAAGGTAAAGGATATATTGGGAAAATGCAATGTGAAAAATCTCTGACATTTAGAAATGTTCATACGTCCAAGCTGTGGGAAATGGGCTATGAATCTGATAAGCAGTTTAGGCAGGCTGTGGCTTCTTGTATATATCAATGTAGAAAAATCCCTACACTGTACTATTCAAAATCTTCAGAAAAAGGCTCTGGGATCCAGAGTTTTGACAATACTTGGCCCTTGGTTTTTGCAAAGCAGTACAAATCATTTGTTTGGGGAAGAAGTGTCAAAAAAACTACTAGGTCCTGTAAAATGATCAGAATTTCATTAACATTTAAAATGCTCTTTTCCACAATTTGAATCCCTGTCACAATGACTAAAATCTTTATAAAAAATCAAAACCTTTTCACTATCTTTCATGTTAATAATGAACACTGGATAAAGAAGGATCTCCCAAAGCGATATTTTAATTAATGCACTTTGCACTATAACTAGCTTCTGGGAATTCAGATATGCTTGCACAGGGGGACTTTAAAATTTAAATATTTCTAATAAGCTTTTTCTTACTGTTAATATTAATTGAGGACTACAGACAAGAGTGATTACTCTCCTACTAAAATAATTCCTCAATTGAATTCCTGCAAGAATGCCTTTTGTTCTTTTGTGGGTTATAGTCACAATTTATATTCAGAAATGGAGTATTGTGATTTTGCTATCAATCTTTTTAGCAACCCTTTTTTTTTTTTTTCAGTAGAGTTTTATCGTTTTTGTTTGCTGTGGTTGTCCCAGGTTAGACAGAATGAGACCAGAGACCACAATAAAAATTGGTAAGCAGTACTGGAGTAAACAGTTTCTGCTCTCTCAGAACATGAATTGCTCAATTTATAAAGCTGAGTCTAAACTGAAAAAATAAGAGTAAATGAGTTATATTAATGCTCAAAAGACAAAGAAAATATGAGTTTAAATTCTAGGTTGCCAGCTGTTGGGTAGATTTTTCTCAGGCTGAGTAGCCAGTAGTAGAAGGAGACAAGGGACTGACTTTATCACTGTATTTAGTACTTCTGCTGTTTTCTTATTTCCATATATTGGCTTTTGCAACCTACATAACAGTCTTTATATGTTGGGATGTTATTTTTTTACAGCTCTACTTAGCAGGGTAGTTTTTTAAAAAATAAGAGGACAATTGGAAAATTGAAAAAATAAGAGACATATGGAAAATCTAAGCCAAACAAGTTGACTTTTGGTAAACCCCTTGCACTGTTTGTGTTTAATTTCCAACAAACTTCCATTCTTCAGCTTGCTGGTTTAGGACACAATCTGTTTTCTATGGCACAGCGCAAGCCAAAAGTGAGAGATTACTGAGAAGCAAAACAATGCTGTGAAGTTGATTTTGCAAAGCCAGAGAGTTCCACAAAGCACTTTATGTGTTTGTCTTTCCTGAATGCTGACTTAGAAGATGGACTTAGCTAGGCAGACATGTAAAACTTGGGTGCATCTGTGTATTGTATGAACAAATTGACCACCCAGCTGGTGAAATATTCTCTCTTCTGGAACTCTCCAAATGCCTTGCACGGTAAATAAAAATCAAATTTATACATATTTACCATTATTCTATCAATGGGATGAGGTGATTTCACCCTTTAAGGCATTTTTTTTTTAAATTAAGAAATTAAAATGGCATTACAAATGAATGTATATTTATATTGTAATTTGATAATGTATTTCTTCACTATTTAGAGGAACTATTTAGATCATGGTAAGTCTAGAAATTCTGGCTGAACTTAGATTTTGTTTCAGAATAAAATATTTTGAAGGGATAGATGGAAAAGTTTCCTTTTTTATTTATCACCTAAGATACTCAGCATCTTTCCCAGAATGTCATCTTGTGATCCATCTATTCTTCAACAAAAACCTGGACAGATTATGCAGTGCAAATCATCCCTTATCACGTTTGCATGATGTGACTAGATTTGCACGTTTGCAGTTCTTTGAGAATACATAGCCATTGATATACCAATAGAAGTCCTCCTTAAATAATTTTAACCTAATAGTTTTGCAAAGAAAGAAAAAACAAAAGTTTCATCTAATTTTAGATGAACATTTAGTTTTGTCTAATCTAAGTAGCATAAAATTGATGTACTTTTCCTTAAGTTAAACAAAGAGCCCAGTCAATGAATTCTCCAGGCCTGTTCTTGTTGCACATGATTCTCCCAGTGATTGTTTTTTTTAATTTTTCTTTTCAAAGCCACAGCCTCCCTCTCTATGTTTCTTAGGCCTTTCTTGCTCTATCTCTTACCAGTAACATTTGTGCTTGGCCAAGGTGAGAATTCCCTCTGTCTCATAATGATTGTGATTTCCCCCCCCCCAGATGCTAGATATCTGCATGCCACATGTTGTTTTCTCGTATTAAGATGTGTCACTGATTACATCTACTGAGAGTTTGGGATGAAAACTGATGCTCCAGCCTCTCTAACACCCAGCTCAACAGGGTATTGCAATCAATTTCTTTTTAGGTATAGATCAGTACACTGGAAGTTTTAAGCAAACTGGAAGTAATCGTGGCAAATGTGGTGGCCCTCAGTCTGAGCTAATCTGAGATGGCTTTCTCTGTATTAGTTTGCTTTGCTATGTAGTTAGATGCTTGGATAAAAAAATTAATTTCACCGTATGATACAACTCCAGTGATCTTTCCAGCTTCATGTGAATACTTATGAAAGAATCTTGACGCATTTGGCACATAGTAGATTGTAAAACGTTATTTGTGGTGATGAATGGTTGCTCATGAGTGATTTTAATAATTACTGTAGATTTTAATACAATAAAAAAAATGTTGCATTTTATTTTCTAATTTGCCATCTGGCAGGAAATTTTCTTTTCCATATCTTTATAAAAACTCACCAAATATACACAGGCTTGAGCAAAAACCACAGAAATATTAGTCCATATTTTCACTTTGGGGAATGGGTCCATCAAACTGCATCATACTGGAATATATCAGCAATTGGGCTGTGGCATAGTTCTATTTTTAATCACAGAAATCAGAAATAGAGGGGACACATGCTAGGTCAGAATAATTTTCACAATACATTCTTAAATATTTCATGCTATTTGATCAAACGGTAGAATTTAGAGATGCAAAAAAATCTTTGATAATTTGATTCACTGGATAGTATTTGATTAGACATAGCTTTTCCTTGATTCTCTTCTTTGGCTTACAGTGAAATTTCATATTGATTCAAAAGATTTACATATATTTATCTCAGAAATGGAGTCAAGATTTCTGTTTTTATTCAACAGTATGAGACACACTTTGAATTCAGAGCCTGATTAAGCTAATATTTGCTCTAAGAATAAAATCTATTTGGATATAGAGGCTGTTACTTATGAAAATAATACCCAGCAACTATGGAAGTTTTTGGATCTCAAGCTGTTACAGACACTGGCAGAGTAAGACATGGAAAGTGGAAATGAAAGCATGACAAACCACAAGCAGAATGAAGAGCTGAAATTGTCCCCTCTGCCTCTTACTCATAGTTATCTTCCTTTTGCTTGAAGAGAGGTAAATATTTGCAAAATAAAAGGTTAAGTATGTGATTTTGGCTTTCATTTAATAATGGGCACAAAGGAGATTTTGAGAATCAATGTATTCCACATTGATTATAACATTTTATCATGGGATTTTTGTTTGTTTCATTTTCCTGATGCCACTTCCACTTTTTGATTTTAAGTGGGATTCAATTTTAAGTGGGATTCAATTTTATTTTCTCAACAGATTATATATAAAATAAGAAAAATGGGTCAGGCAAAATTCCTCCAATAAATACTTTTTTACTTTGTATCTCTGTAGATCAGTATTTTTTATGGGCCTCTTCTTAGTCTTTAACACATGAACATGTTTGAAATGTTCAGCAGATTTTTGTGTCCATTTTGGAAAGCCATTTAGATCATAAACATATCAGGTGGTTCCAGGTATTGTCAATTAAAATGCAAAGGAGTTAGAGATCAAACACAGGCAGTAATGGGAGAAAAAAAAAGGTGTTTTGCTGGCAGGCACTGCTGGTTTTCTCTTTCCTTATTGATTCCTCCCTTTGATTTTTCTTTAAATACTTTTGGAGAACTAATTCTATAAAAAGTCTAATTAAAATTGAAGAGAGAAACAAGGAACTGAAACTGAGATTCAAGCCCAATTTTGTATTTTTGAATATGTGTTTTGTGTGCATCTAAATGCAACCAAGCCAGCAAAAACCTTTTACAGCTCTGGGATACTGCTTACACTTCCTGAAAATTTTGCAATAGAGTCCTCTTACCTACATCTCTGTCCACCTCTTTCTGATTCTAGGGACCACTTCATTCAATTTCCACCAGTGTGAAATTCTTGCTTTTTGTGGACGTAATTCATTAGCAATAGAATGGAAAGAGCTGTCTTAGCAATGCTGTGCAACTGGCAGTTCAAAGAGAAACCCCACTGAATTCTATTACTCCTCCGAATACTTTAAAATTAGTTTCTCGTGTCACTCTCTTGGCTTGATTTTCTCTCAATATTTCAGATTAGGCTACCTCCTAAGTACTGTCTCCAGGTATTCAAACATCTATTTCCCGAATTTTGCTCCCAAGAATTGCTCCTGTAACCTCAGGTTCTTCACTTTCCTCTCATTATTACTTCCCTCACTGATTTCTGTATTGCAAGCAGAATCAAATGAGGCCAGCTCCTCATTTGCACTTCTGATCTGGCTTGGATGATATGTCTCTAGTATTCCTTGTATGCATTTTACACCCCATAAACAACATTTAGGACAGCAGAGTCAGTAGAGACTACTTTTACCTACCTTTTCCTGAAGCCAAACTTAAGCATACAAATGTGATTTGACCTTGTGATAGGAGATTCTTGGGCATCTCATGTACCCCAGGTTCTCTCACCTGTCCAGTGTCCTACATAAAATCACCATATGCAGTTGGGATAGGTGGAGGCTGTTCAGCCATGCCTTGAGGGGCTGGGGCTGTTTGCACTTCAGATAAACATGTGACTAAGTGGGTTTCAAAGTGCCTGCAGTACAAGCAGACAAATGTGGAGATTTGCTTAGAGCATGATGGCTGAGTCATGGTAAAGCAAGCCCCCACTTACATCTTACAAGTCAGCACTTTGCATACCTGCTGAAGAGGCCTTTAGCCCCTATTTACAGATAGGCATGCCCTCCCTGCTGACCAGTCCTGCAGGATTAGTGTCTTCGCCCTTGTGGCAAAGAGAGGGAATGACGTCCCGGACTGCACTGACAAAGCATTGCCAGCAGGTGAAGAGAGGAAACTCTGCTGTTCTACTCAGCACTGGTACTCAGTACCGGTGAGATCTGGAGTACTGCATCCCATTCTGGACACCCCAGTGCAGCAGGAATATGGACGTACTGGGCGTTCCAGTGGACGGCCATCAGGATGCTGAAGGGACTGGAGCATGTCTCCAGTAAGGAAAGGCTGAGAGAGCTGGGGCTGTTCAGTCTGGAGAAGAGAGGCTCAGAGGGATTTCATCCGTGTGTAGAAACACTTTGAGTGGGCAAAGAGTACAGAGCCAGGCTCTTACCAACAGTGACAGGACATGGGGCAGTGGGCACAAACCAACACACAGGAGTTTACTTCTGAACATCAGGAAAGAGCTTTTTACTGTGAGGGTGACTGAGCACTGGCACAGGTTACCCAGGGAGGTTGTGGAGTCTATGTTCTTGGATACATTCAAAATTCACCTGAACATGGTCGTGGGCAGCCTGCTGTATGCGGCCCTGCTTGAGCAAGGGGGTTTGAGCAAATGACCTCCAGAGGTCCCTTCCCTCCTCAGCCATCCTGTGATTCTATAATTAATTTCAAGTATAAAACTCCAGCACAGTTCCTGGCAGAACCTGAATATCCCCGGTACTATTATTTCTATGTCTGAACTACAGTGTTACATGAATGAATGGATAGTCATTCAGTTTCCCTATGTTCAGACCTCAAACTTTTTGGATTTTGGACCTTGTATTTGAATTGTCATTTTAGCTCTTTCCAGTTCTGTACTTCCCTCAATGTCTTCCATAGAAATATCAAAAGTAATTTCCATAAGCTGATGTGTTTAATCATCCATTATCTTAATCAGTCATGTTTTGTGTATGTTATCCTATAGTTGTGTGTGCCAGTTCAGTTAATATGCTTGATGCAAAAACATCTGGTTTGCTAACAAAATGATTATTTTTGCCATAAACAGAAACAAAAATTAGAAGCAAATGCTGCCACTGACATTCTTTGAGGTAATTGGGTTTTTCTTTGCCAATGGCTTACAATTACTGTGTAGCTATTTTTGTATATAACAGATTTCATAGTTCTAGTAGAAGGGATGAGGTCACTGTTTAATATCTATGGAGATATGGATCAGCATGCAGTATTCTACTTGATGGAGTAATTTACAGGAGCTCCACATTGCTCCTATTTGCACTGTGAATTCAGAAATCTGTACTTGCTATCAAAATAGCATATGCATACCCTTTAAGGCAAATTCTCCCGTTTTGTTTGCTGAGAAATTTTTGTTTGCAGAGAAATTCTTTCTTTCCTGGTACCATTTCAAGGCTTTTGTTTGCAGCTTTAAAACTCCTTCTATTCCTAGTTTGAGGAACTTTTTAACAAAAAGCATTGCTTATTTATGAAATATTCCCAGTACTGCTATGGATCATTAAACCACCATGAAAACAGCAGAGAAGCTGGATTTGGATGCTGCTCTGGTACAGATGATTTCCTTATGCTTCTTTAGTAATGCTTTGTGAAGTGATATTGACAGCCACAAGGTTTTCTACATGCAACATGATTGTAGGCCTTGGCAAGGAAACTATTTTAGCTTTATTTTCAGATAAACAAGTTTTTTTTAGAAACAAAAATTCTTCCTTTCCTTTTCCTTTTCACTTCTAGCTACAGTTCTTTTAAATGACCAGTAGAAAGCCTTTGTGTGAGTGGAAGGACATCCTTAAAAGTATGAAAAAAATTCGTGGTCCAGTTAGCTGCATGCTAAATATCAAGACTGAAAAGTACTACCCAACCAAAACTAGGTGAAAACCAGGTGACTCGATATGGGCATGCATTGTTGTTCAATATCAGAATAACAAAACAAGCTTATTGTGCCTTTTTCTCACAGCAACTCTATAATCTAGAAATATTAATAAATAAAAGGTATAAATTCTTGTCTATGCTTGAGAATAGATGTGAAATATAATTTTTATGTTTTCATCATGCTGTATATGATTATTCATCTATCTGCTGTGGGGTAGAAAAACAAACTGCAAAATCTTTTTTTTTCAGGTTTTGCCTTTCACTTTGCAAGATGTGAACATTTTCCCCCTTAATAACAACAACTCAAAAAGTTGTTCTTAAAAGGCTTGACCTCGGTGCTTGACTTGCTGTCTAAAGAAGGCTACACCCACATAATTGGTGTAGAAGAAAATGTGACCCCTTGTTATCCACAGGTAGTAAAGCTCTATTTTATCCTTTCATGGGTTCAGTATGTGCTTCTAAAGCCAACAGTCTGAGATCTGACCTGACATACTTACAGCTTCTTATGTTATTCTAAGATTCTTATAGTTACTATCCAAACCTTTCCTTCATTTCAAGATTTTGCTTGAAGTAGTTGTGCATAAATGCTCCTGCTCTTTATTTGAGGTGAATTCCTAAAGTTGTAGAGGTTCAGTGCAGTTAGGAAACTTGTAAGTAGGAGGAGTGAAACAAAGATGTGGTCAGATGCCATTACAAAAATTCTATTGGTATTTGTCTAACAACTCTCCTGAAATCCAGGCAGGCCCTTAAAAAGTACTCCTTTTCCTCCTTACAGCAAAGGCATTCAATCCCAGAGCTTTTTCGTAAGGCATGAAGGGGATTGCTCTATGGTCTTCTCTTCTACACTGCTTAATTAACCAGTAAGACTTCATTAGTTAGTAAGGGTTATCATTCTCTATCCAAATCTTACTAACAGATTACAAAAAGCATGTGTCACCAATTGCAACTATCATAACTGCAATAATGTATTGTAGCTTTTTCATTAGTGTTTTCTTTCATGTTTTTTAGCCTATGACTTGTTCAAGAACTGTGGGGGGAACAGAGATCTCTCTGTAGTAGCCTTTTATGAAAAGTGTTAATATTAAAGTTTGTGCTGCCAAAGTGACTGCGTAGTCCTTTGGCATCTGAGCCTCTGCCCAGAGAGGATGTTCTGCCTGACTGTGCTGCCTTTCTACTCAGGTTCTCAGAAGTGTAAGTTGTCATTGTTTTGGTACTGACTTATAGGACAAGCTTTTTAAGTGTTCTTTCCTTAGTGCAACACAGTCAAGTAAAATGCTTGAGAAACTTGACAAGAAATGTTTTTTTGTAAAAAAGAGGAATAAGAACAGACTGTCGTGATCTTAATAGGCATCCATCTGCTATGTGACTTCATAGCTCGTGAATGCTATGCTGCATCCATCTGCTATGTGACTACGAATGGCTTTCTGAAACTCTTAAAGGATCTCACTCCATAATTCAGGCTTGGAAGATTTAAAAGATGAAATGGGACAAGGTGAAGTGTCAGAGAGGGAAAGTTCATCTACAGATATTCAAAACAAAATTCTGACTTGTCCATATAATTCTGGGATGTCTGACTTGCTGTTGGAGAGGCCCAGTCCCAGCTGGAAGAGAAAGACAACATTTTCTGTGACCAGCAGGATTGGAGACAAAGCCCAAGATTTCTAGAACCGGAGTTGCTAATGGCACACTTCAAAAAGAATGAGGCTGGGAAAGTCTGGAGGGGAAGGGTCCTCACAGAAGCAACAAATAAGAGCTGTCATTGCAAAGAAATCTAACTGTCCTACCCTTTTCTTAAAAATGCTGCTGTAAATCAGAAACTTGAATCAGAAGTGTGAAGTTTATCAGAATCTCTCTGAACATTGTTTGTCTGATGTGTTCTTTACCAAGGTTTAAATTTCCGAATGTTCTCTGTCATCTCTTCTAAAGCAAATCATGAAGTATTCCTCCAATAGATCTCACATGTATCTACTGTAATTAAGTGTAACTTGGAAGTGTACAATGTTGACAAGGTTACCTTCCTCTTTGCATATTTTGAGTGAACAAAAAATGTAGAGCAGATACCAGACATATGAGATCTTCCTCTTTACCCTTCCCAGTAAAAAAGTGATGATGTAGAATGGTGACATTACTCAAGTTCATGGGTATGTCAGTCAGGGTGGGGTTGTCCTGAGGATAAAACTTGGAGGCATGCAGAAGATGTCTCTTGCTAATGTGTACTTTTATATCAAATTAGTTAGTTGCCATCTATTAAATATATGCATGCAGTGATCTTATTTTTTATTGTTATATGGATTTTACCATGGTTCCATTTAGGTGACTATTTTGAGGGAAAGTTTTGCGTAATCAAGCTATGATGAAAGAAAAATGAACTCAGTATTATATAATAAAAACAATAGCAACAATAATAATAATAATAGTAATCCCTCCTCATGACTTTAAAGTCTCAAAGCTGTTAAATAAATATGAGGGAAATGAAAATAATCAAGGTTTTGTTTGAAGAATGAAGACTTTGTGTTTCAGATGTATTGTTTGCTCTTTTGAACTTTCAGAACAATATGCTATTCTCAGATACTGCCATACACCTGTAAACAGTAACAGTAGTTTGTAGTCATATGTTCAAAGAAAGAAGTGAGCTCTGAAATGTCTTCACTAGATTCTGTTAAGGATAATTTTCTAGGATACAGAAATTTTGCATTAAAAGGAATCTCAATAAACTGCTGGACACCTCCCCCTCCCCTCCACTGAACCTGTAGTAGCAATTTTCAGTAAATGCTTTAAGAATAAATGCATCTATGCACAGATCTAGATCCTGATAAAATATGAATCTGATTTACAGCATGGGTTTGATGCAGAAATTATAGGGTAGAGTCAATTCATGCCCTAAAAGCCAATAAATAAATATTTATTGGCTTTGAATATTGAAATATTCACTTCAACACCATTACCCTAAATGTACATCATAGGAGCTGAATTTGCCTCAGCAGTCTCACATCTACTCAGGAACAATGGATTTTAGAGAGGTGGAGTCAAGGGAAATTGCCTACTTGTAATTTTCTTTTTTTCAGATGACCACTTAATTTCAGTATCTCACTTCATCTTTTTCTCCACTCATACTTAAAGATTTATGATATACTTTTTTGTCACATATACTGATTTATATATGTCTCATATATACCTATTTATATGCACATCAGGTAAACCTTTCTGTTAAGTAAGTTATATTTTACCTATTAGTTTTAAATGTATTTTCTTAGTGAAGAATAGGGCTTTATTTTTTAAAGTGTTGTCAAAATATTTGTTTGGAATACTATAAAAGCAACTGCCAAGTCAGAAGAGGACAAACTCCAAGGATTTTGTAGGTTTTTTTTTTTTGTTCTGTTCCCAGATTTCATTCTTCCAGTTGCATGTTTCTCTCAGTAAAGGATATTTTGGGATTTTGTATAACTATCAACATCATACATGAAAAAGACAGGTTGTGTTAGTAAATTAAAGACCCTAGGATGAAGAAGTATCCAAAAGCAGCTGTTTGTCACTAACCTCTCCCAAAATTAGCCTGGAATATTAATGCCAGAAGGAAATCTGCTCCTGGATGCCAATGCTTAGTTGAATAGTTATAATTTAAGGATGTTTTATTATTCTTGTTGTTGGACATAAAACATTGGTTATATCTAAATTTCAGATCAGTTGTGGCTCTTGATCTGTCCTGTGAGAAGAGTTAATAAATGTTCATGAGGACTGTGTTCATGAGGAGGATGCAACTCTTGCAATTCTTTGTCCTTTGAGGATACCTGGACTGACCCTGGGTTATGGGCATAGGGATCTGCAGAAGCTGTGTGCTTGTACATAAGCCTGTAAAGAATAGCACAAAGTGATGTCTAAGACCTGCTTGTCAAGGATGTAAATGACTCCTTTTGAGCTTGGGGTGCCTTTCTCTTCTTTGGCTTGACTGCTCTTATTAAGTATGCAAATTCCTTTGAGTAGTTCCCTTTGAAGATGAGATTATCAATTCTAGTCTTTTTCCTTAAAGAAAATAATCAGTGTAGTTTTGGACCCATTGTGAGATAATCTAGTGGCTATGGCATTCACCTGGAAGAAGGTAACTAAGTCCTTTAATTTCTTTTTACACAGTGGGGAAATGCTTTTAAATGAAGTCTTGAGAATCTCAGCACCAGAATACTTTCTTGTCTAGAAGGTAGATGGTGGAGATTCAAAGCCTCAGACAAAGCTTGGGAATTAAGCTAAACCTTTGATGCCATGGATTAAAGCTTTATTTTTCAAACTGTTGTGGAAACAGGCACTATTGCTACATCCAAAATAAAGTGATGTCCTAGGAAGAATTACTGTTGGATTGAGACATACTGTACTGTCATGATCAACTGGCCTTTGTTTTTTTCATGTATACTTGGTGTACTTTCTTTAAAAAGAGCAAAATGCCACAAAGTTCCTGTTGCTTGTAACAGAAGAGATCTCACCTTCAGCCACAAAGGGACACAGCTTCTGGACCTTGAGCTATGTTTAGGACACTTATTTAGGGTTTTGAGTTTTTACTTTAAAAGGTCATCGGTAACAGTGATGAATAGTTGTCCAAAAGAGTAGGAACTTGACTTTCTGGAATAATAAAGGGTTTAGGGAGCAGTTCTGAGTCTTGTACTCAGTGGCTGTCATATTCAGAGCCACTAAATGAGCACAGTCAAAACCAATCCTTGTGCAGAACGCTTCCCTCCAACGTTTATTTTAGCTCTCTGGCAAGGACGAGTCAGCATACTGGCTTATGGCTAAAAGATGCTAATTGAAAGAGAGGACTAACCTTTCCTATGTGTGAGGCTTCAAGGTTATACGTGGCACCTTCACTTCATGTACAGCACATTCATATTTCCTTGTGATGCAGCCTGGCAGACTGGTTCATAGAAATCACAAATTTCAAAGCTCAAGCTGTCAAACAGCACCCTGAAAGCTTTTAAGATAAAATTTCTTCCTTGTCCAGTAATGAGTCTTCAAAAAGCTTAATTCTGGAATATAAAAACTAACAAAGACATTTGAACAAAGAAAAAATAATCTCATCCTACCTGAACTTGTTAGGTATTGTAATGCTCCAGAAAAAAATGTTCTGCTTTTCCTGTTGATGAAACTGAAAAAAAATAACTGAATTGCCATGTGATTATGGTTGGTGTGTTGAGCAATTTCTCTGCTTGGGAAATTGTACTGTTCTACTTATTGTAGATTACAGAGATATGTAATATATACCTATAATAACTCTACGTATCTATATACTTATATCTGTATAAATGTGGCGAGTACATCTCTTTATGGCTATATCTAATCCATATGATTAGATGGAGATATAGATAGGTCTAAAGATAAATACAGGTATTTTATTGATGCACTCCATGGTTCAAGAAACAAGTATTAAGACAGGACGTCTTTCACTGCTCTGAACTCATTCACATATTAAGTGGGCAAAACCCTATTGCTCCTGGCTGAGGAACAGATTGATTTTCTTAGTCAGGATGCCCCCACATTATGAAAAAAGCTTCATCAGTATCCTTCTGAAACCCTTCCTAAGTGTTCCCTGTGCTGTAGGCCAAAGAGCATAATCACCTCGAAGTTGCTACCTACAGAGTCCACATGCTTCTCTGCAATTGTGTATTTCCTATGTAAAAATGTTCAAAAAGCCTTTATATTTGACTTAAACCAGCCAAATGGGCTAATTTTTAAAGCATTAAAAGTAGATGTCTCAGGCTTAAACAAGCAATGTCTTCAGAAAGTGGAGAGAGAAATGTCAGTATATGGTACAAAAAATAGTAAAAAGGGAAATCAATGTACTAATATTGATGAAATATATATTAGTAAAAAAGTGATAGATTATATTTAATTGTATTGGATTTTATTAAATATATTCAGTTTCAGATATTACCACTGGTTTCATTCGCTATGCCAGTTCTGCTACATTCACTTTGCTGCACTACTCAAATATTCAAAGAGAAAAGAGCACAACATAGATGGAAATACCTTCCAAGTTGACATATATCTTGTACCTCCTTCTATAGGTGAGTGCAAAGAAAGAAGACAATATAAAATACAGTAGTGTCATCTTGTCCTTTAAAATAAAATCACCGGTAAAACTCAATCCACAGCTTTTTTTTATGAAGGAAGAAGTTTTCAAGATTTCAAATCAAATAGCACTGAAGGTGCTCCAGAACGACCCTGCTTGAGCAGGGAAGCTGGACCAGATGATCCCTTCCAACCTAACCTATTCTATGACTCTGAAAAGCTGAGACTTGTAGCTGTTACCACCGATGACAACCGTATTTATTGACACATGTATTAATCGTATTATTGACACATATATTTTTTGTGAAATGCAGTTGTTAAACTAAACAAACTCCAGATGCCTGTTGCTGGGGTCATTGATACCCTTTCTTTAGAACATTGCACAGCTGGTCAAATTAGTGTTTTCTGAAGTACTGCTTTGATTTCCAGTTCAAGTTGGTTTTTTTCAGTTTGGTATATTGTCATATGCTGAGCAGTTGATCATTGTGTTTATGAACTGCAACCTTGTTGTGAATCATCTTGTGTCTAAATCTGAAAACCCATTCACCCCGTTAATGTGGTTCATAAAACATAATGATGACTATAGTGAAACTGGTACATATGTTTGAAACACCTGTTCCACTTGTGATACGAACCTTTGCTATCTCATTTTATGAGAATGGGCAAAATTAATAGAAAGCGAAGTCTGAAGACAAGTTTGTGAGTCCTGATTCTTCACTGCATAGGTATAAAGAAATATTTGTGCTAGACACTGAAAGGAATTGTCTGTGTAACTAAACAGGAAATCCCACCAAACACTTTTTAGAGGGTGCAATTCAAAGAACCTAGATTGTGCTCCTTAATCATCCCTTGGAGAGGATTCTCAACTGTCTCTCAGCTCAAACCATTACAATTGATTAGATGAGGGATAGGAGTTTCTGGATTTGAACTGAGGCAATTTATTTGGTGAAACTTCAGGGCAACAAATACCCCATTAATTTTCCTTGTGATTGAAACTTGAACACCAAAAATTTATCAGCTGAATCTGCTTCTGGTAATCAGAGTGTATCTCCACATAAGTTTTATGCTTCTCCAAATCTGTTATCCTTAGTGAAAAGAGTTTTTATGACATTTCTCTATAACCTGTATAAATCAGATCTGTTTTTTTGAAGTGTCATTTTTGCAGAATGTGCTGAGCACAGTCTAGAAACTATTGTATATGTACTATGCCATAAAACACAAAGCAGTTACTTTCTTTTTTTCTAGCTTGAAATTAACTGTTCAATTCTTTACCTTCACTATTACTGTGAAAATATTCAAGAAGCTGGAATATCTACTGAATAGTTTTACATGTTATAAAGAAATAAAAACAAGAGAAAAAAATCAGTTTTAATATGGGAGATAAAAATAGTAATCTCTAAATATTTTCTTACCTCACAACACATGAATAGCAGTCACTGAAATATTTTAGAGAAACAGAATAATGCTTCAGAGAGCAGCCCCTAAATACCTAATGGAACACAGTAAGGAGAGACCATAAAGAGGCTGGGAGGTCTTGGGAAGATGTTGTCTGGCCTTGCATGTAGCTGACATGAAAGCAAGTCTCCTGCAGGTCAAACAGTGATAAAAACATTATGGTGATAGATCTGCGTGCAAGTTTTGCAAAGCACTAGGGTTAGGGCTAGGGTTTGTTAAACTACCATGGTAGAATAAATAAGGTACTTCATCTTATCAAAGGTGACTTCAGGACAGCACAGTACGAAGTGCTGACAGTTATATTTATGTTAGATATCTTATGGCCAAAATTTGGTAGAAGAATGCTATTTAGTAAAGGATGTAGATTTTCTATATTTGTGAACTTGTTTTTCTTTGACAAAGAATCACAGAATCCCAGAATAAGCTGAGTTGGAAGGCACCCTGAAGGACCATAAAATCCAACTCCTGGCCCTACATAGCACCATTCCCAAGAGTCATACCATGTGCCTGAAGATATGGAATGTCTGCCTACTTTTCCAGTCCTTCAATACTTACACAAAGACACATATACATATATGGAAAATAAATTGCTTTCATCAGAGAGATGAATGATGATACTAACACTTTTGCTACGTATTGAAGAAATTCATTACTATGAGGGTGGCAAGGCACTGGAACTACCACACCACTCAAAGTAATAGTGGATGCTCCCTCCCTGGGAGTATTCAAGGATGGGGTTCTGAGCAACCTGGTGTAGTGGAAGGTGTCCATGCCCATGGCACGGGTGTTGGATGATCTTTAAGGCTCCTTCTAGCTCAAACCATTGTATGATTCTGTTATTTTTACCATCCCTGTCATAATTCATATTACAATATTCTGTGGACTCTATTTGTGAATGCATAGATAGGTTACTTTAAAGGGAAGGAAATTTCCCTGTGGCTTTGTCTTATGCAGAACTGTTTCATAATCCTAAATGATCAGTCACAAGACTTGTTGGAGAAGAAACATATTCCAGGTTGTGAAAAGAGAAAAAATTTGCTGATATAAAAATTGAACGCACTGCAGCACTAAGTCACCTTTCAGACATCAGAAAAGAAGGCAGAAAATAGATTTACCTACCAGAGCTTTCTTCTGTTTTCTCCTTCTCTTTGAAACATCTTGGGTTACTTATGGTAATAGCCACCAAATTCCTTCATTATTTGTCTTAACACCTAGTTGTTTGGCACAGATCATGGGAATAACACAAAGAAAGAGAGGTCTATCATGAACACTATAATGATTTGGAATTTCCCTTCTTCTGAATTTGCCTTGATGGTATTTCTCAGGGTTTTTTGTTTGGGTAGGTTTTTTTTGTTTTGTTCTGAATATTTTTTCATGGGGAATTCCAGTAAGCACAAACTTTCCACAGATTTCAGATGACTATTCTTTGGTTTTGCTATGATGACTATTTAAGTTTATAGCCTATTTGATATATTCAGAATGTTAATTTCCTGATAGTAAATGTCACCAGGAAGGTACAGTATTTTGTCTGTGCTGCCAGACTGGTGAACATAAGCTGGGATTCTTTTGGTTGTCCTTAGAGCTATCAGAGTTTGCATGAAAACCAGCCAATAATGCATTTCTGATTACAGTTCATCTACAGCAACCAGCTTCAAGGCCTACTTTAAAACTCCATTTATTTCCAGTAGTTATGGAAATCTTATTTATGGGGTATAGGTGCAGTGCCTGGGGAATTCTGAAAAATAACGTGTTATAAGAGATTAAGTACAAAAGCCAAGGCCATAATTCAATAATGTAAAACTACATATTTACAATACTTTGCTCTCATGATTTTCAAAGATTTTTCTCAACCCCTTAATCACCCTAGATCTATTGTGACTGTTAGGACCTTTGTTTCTCCGGGTTGGATTAATTTTGAATCCTTCTGTTTAAAAATACACCCCAGTGCCACCAGGAGGTGTCCGTGTGCCATTTTTTGGCTACTTTCTGAGGTGCTTGCCTTTTTTTATTTTTGGGGGAGAGCTCCATAATAATGCCATAATAGTAGCAGTTCCTATAGAATAATTATCATTATTATTATACACTGTTGATGTTTGCACTTCCAAACAACTGATGATGATATGTTTGTGTCCAGAGAGTTCTTAGTTCTTTCCACGGATGAGAGAATTACGGATGAAAATGACCTGTTGAGTCATCCATCTTCTTCCCTTCTGGCATGCCCTGTTCTCAGAAATATACTGTATAATGTATTGAGCTAGGATATCAGTCTGTTGCTAGGGAAATGATGACTATAATCAGATGTTACACAGTCTACATTTTGACTGCATTGCAGGATCAAAAATGAGCCTGTGAAAACAAAGATTTTTACTGAAACACTTAAATTGTGCCTTATGTGTAATTTCCAGGTAGACAGGGGTGTATACTTCAAAAAGCTAAATCTCTTACAGTATTTTTATGCTGCATATTCCCATTTGGTTTGTGATGTTTAACTGGAAAGTGTATAGTATAGTTTCAGCGCAAATACAGCCATAACATATATATCCATAGGACATTACAAACAACTACAGGAAATTATATTACAACTTCAGCCTAAAGTAGAGCCATTTTTATTACCACATGTATATTCAGCACTATACATCAGAGTGAAACTAAATCTATTTTCATTTGAACATCAGATAGGAAGAAAGAATGAATTGATAAAGTATGCCTGGTGATAGAAGGTATGGTTCAATTGTACTCCACAGGGTCTATTGAAAATCCCGTTCCAATCAAATTAAAATACAAAAATGTTTCAACAGTCGCAAGCATTACCTGCAGATGCTGTGTCCAAGGGAGGGCATGTGCAGAAATGACACTTTCTTCATGGCTGTACAGCCAGATTGAGTTTTTCCACTTTTTATTGCATCTCCTAACCAGTGTATTTTGATGAAGTGCGCACAATCCTTCTTGAGAAGAAATCGTTAGCCTGAAAACAATTTCCAAATACAATGGCGTTTTGTATGGGTTATGGCAAAACTCCTTAAAATGCTAAAAGCTTTTTAAGTTTGCCAGATCTACTTTGGTAGCCACATTTCTGTGAGAATATGGTTTTCAGGCTACCTGTGTAACACTCCAAGCATAAAGCCCCTCTCTCTCCCTAAATTTATGCAGTGTTGGTGTTTTATATTCATCTGTAACTATAATAGCATTCCCCCAAAAACCTAGCATAGCCCCTTCCAGGACCAGTTATTGGATTCCCACAAGTGACAGGAGTCCCAGGATGTTTTAAAGCAGATCCTGATCCCAAGGACTCATCTGTGTTCTGTTCTAGTGATAGAAATACTAAGCAGCAGATACATATCGTTACAGTAGGTGTGTTCTTGCATCAATAGCCAGCTACTCACTGAAGTGGAAAGAACGTGGATGTCAGAAGACATTTTACAGGCAACTGAGTTGACTGAACTAGCAGGAAACACAGTGAAATTTCACTAAGACTTAATGATAAGAGTCCCACATCAAAGTCATGGCTAACACACATTGGCTAGATACTTGCCACTTGAGGACCCTAATAATAACTGAATACTACTAAGAAAAATGCATCATTTTGCTGATGTGCACATTCTAATACTCAATTTCTTTGCACAATCATGTGTTGCTCTTTTTTATTGAAAAGAACAACCTGCAAATAAAAATACATGAGTAATGAAATGGACCTGTTAGAATGCTGTGTGGTTAAAAATATAATATTTTCTTTGCTGCCTTGAAAGCCTGTTTTTGGGTTTATACTTAAAAACTTTTGTGTACCAGTTTGCAATATCCATGTTTAATGAACACAATGAGACATAATTTACATGCTAGTGCAACAAACCAGACGTAGAATAGATCAACTCACACGCAGAACTGTTCAAGATTTGATCTCCCAACAAGGACCTCCCATACCTCTTGTAGGTGATATGTCACTATTTCCTATAAATTACTGCCAAGCTACCTTCTCTCTTTTTTAAAAATTTAATCTCTTACCCGTTTGCATGCAAATACCTGATTAACTTTTCAGGTTCAAAAGGTTTTTTTCATCTAACTAGATCTAAGCATTAACTGATTAACCGCTGATAAAACAGGCTTACTATTTAGCAAATTTATAATCTGTCTTTGCTATTGAAAGAGGGTGATGTAGATTTTTTATGAATGTTTTTGTCTCAGACATTTCAGGAGCACTCAAGATCATCTGCCTCAGCTGAACTTTTGTAAATTACTTGCTATCACACTACACTCATGGATCAGCTCCAGAGAATTTCGTAATAGCAAATAGGATTGAAAGTATATACTGATGGCTAATTTGCTTAAAAGCTTACCTTCAGAACTCATAAGCAAGTCATCACTAGCCCTGTCTGTTTATAAACATTTTGTTTCAGGGTACTGAAGCATGTGTTGCTTGAAAATACCAAGAGATCATTTATACACAAGTTGTGTTGACAAGTCTGTCCTGTCCTCCATCTTAAAACATCAGCAGCTCCAAAGCGATAATGAAAAAATCAATGTAAAAGGATAGAACATGAAGTCCTGCTGCTTTACTTTCTGCTTTAAAACTTGTTAATATTTTGTTAACTCACTATTAGATAGTTAACACTCACCCACATTGATAATTTCTGTCATTTCTGCCTCTACTCTCTTGCAGGAAAAAAATAAGTTCACCCAGAAGATGTAGAGACCAGTGAGAATGTTCCTGCCACTACCTTTATTTCTATAATTTTCTTATCTGTTAAGTGTTTCTGTTTTTTACGAGCATTCTGTGTTCTATGTTAGAGAACAAGAGATGTCTTTGATTTCTTAGAACCTGGTGATACTCAGATTGGTCTCAAGGGTATGTGCCACAGATTTATGAATGATTCTGTTCTAGAGTACTGTTGAGAACCTGAAGTTGGTTCTGAAATTAAAATATCACCAAGACTTAAACAATTTGTTTTCTTTTTAGCTATTATCAACACATCTTAACTGTTCATCATATGATGGAGGAAGCTATTTTGTGCACTGGGCCCACCTGCCTTAGTGTTAAGAAAAGATATCCTCCTTATATTGCTGGCCTATCTTATTGAATTCACACTTCCTTCCTGGCTCTATTGCTTCTCTCCTGAAAAGAACTTTGAAACAGATCCCACTCTCTGCACTGACCAAAAAGATAAAGTGAAACAGTATTTCCACTACAAGACTTTAGTCAGTCAATATACAGTAATACAGCACCCCGTGTATTTCTAGGGTATTACTTTACATCAGGGAACCACAGGACAGAAAATAAACCAGCCAGAAAAAGATGCAGAGCAAGACAAAGTACCAAGTTGGAAAAAATACAGCAGTTCAACACAGGAACACTGCTGAGGTAAGGCAAACTGTCAAAGCTGAGGTTACTATACTGTGCTCAGTCTCAACAGCAGCTCTCAGTCTTTCCTCTGAACAAAATTCAGCGATGTTTCTGAAATATAAAATACAAACATTAAGAATACCTGAAATTCTCCAATTTAACTGAGGAAGGCATGCATACTGTAGAGATTCCATCTTAACCCCTTTGGCAGTTGCTCCTTCTGGGCACCAGATAATTAATTATCCATTTGCACTCCTATGAGGATACACCTTTTCCCATTTCAAAATTTTGGAAAAAAAATGCACAAGAAATTACACAGATGAGGACCAAGTATACTGACATTTTTTCATGTTCAATAATTGTGTTATCAAAGGTCATGGTGAACTTTTGGCTCTAAAATGATGGTTTGATAAAGTAACAAATGTGTGTTCTTGCTGCTGTCTTTTAACAAATGCTTTTTGAAGCACATGGCCCGCATTAATGGAAATAAGCCAAAGTAAAAAATGCCAGTATCTCTGTACAATTATAGTGCTAAAAGTTCTGAACCTGAACCCCACAAGTGCAATGCTTGTGGATACAGTCATAGACTTTATTATGGAAACAAGAACATGAATACAGAGACTTTTTTTAAGTGATGGTTTTTCAGAGTGACCAAAGCACTGAAAGTATCCAAGAGGCTGTAAAAAAAACCCCAAAAAACCCCAAAAAACCCACCCCAAAACAAAACAGAAAAACCCAACAAAAAATTAAACAACAAACCCACCACCATCCCACCAAAGCTAAACCTTTTAAGGATAAGGAATATTCTATTATGCTGATATTCCAGACCTGACTTTGTTGTGTCTATATAGCTTTATGGGAAGATCTTTCTAAGATAAGCATGGATTAAACAGACATTTAACTATCATGAACAAAATAAAATAGAAAGATGATACTGGAAGAGAAGCCAGTGTCAGGTTAACTGAAAAAGATAACTAACAAAAGCAGAAACAATTCACTCAAAGTCTGCTTCTGCCATCAGTGTCCCTTTTACATGATGCAATTACACAGAAGTAAAGGTGTGCATATATTTAAAGTAGCTCTTCTGTAATTGCTTTGGTAACAATACTACTCAAGATACATTGCTGTGACTTGGCACAGACTAACCACATGATTACATTAAGTGAGGTCTGCTTATAGATGCAGACCTCACTTAATGTAATCATGTGGTTAGTCTGTATATCCAAAATTAAGACAACAAGCACAGTTCAAGTGATAAATCAAGCACTCATACACTTCTGGGGGAAGAGGAACATAAATAGCCTTCTACTCCACTAAAATTAAACAGATCACAAATAGATGTATTTCAAAAACCAGAAAATGCCTCCATAATTTGTTTAAAAACAAGAGAAAAAAAAGAGGACGAAACAGAAGAAACTGGTACAAAATAGAGAGGAAAGGCTGAAATTAATTTTATTCAACAACACAAAAGAATTAAGAAGGAAAGTATACTAAAATAAAGAAAATCAGGGAAGGAAAATAAGGAAAACCATCAATTTAATATACTGTGAATACTTATTTCACTATTGCCTTTTTCTGTGACATTTTACTGATGATGTTTCATGGATCATCAATAAGTTAACACTATAAAAAAACCTCTAGAATCTATTTCCTTCTGGCATTTGTGCTAGGTTTACAGTAACTAGTCCATGACAAAGGGCAACCAGTTCACCTTGAAGACTTGATGCAAGAGTGAAAGGGGGAGAAATAATTAAAAAAAAGGTCAATAATAATGTATTAAGTTTTAAAGGAACACCAAGTGAAACAAATGGATAAAAATTGTTTAAGGATAACAGTATTTCCAAAGCAAATGGACTACTTCTCTTACCAAGAAGATAGGGCATTTGACAGCTAAAAAGACAGCAAGGCATTCAGCTTCCAAACACTAGAAGGTGAGTGTTAATATTACACGCATGAGCCACAAGCATACGGCTGGCTTGTTTTTTATTAACACTAATAAATGATCTCATAATACTGATCAGAAGTGGGTTTTTTCCTCCACAAATCTCACAAAAGATTTTCAGGTGACAAGTACCATGATACATATGGTAGAAACAAACAGCTGTGGCCACAAAGATGTTTTGTTAACTGATGATTAATATATTCAGGAAGCAATCACACTATTCATTAGTAAAAGTTTACAAACATTAAAAAGTGCATAACATTTGAAACCAACAACACAAAAATATATATAATATATATACTATATATAAAGTGACATCACCTCCTATTAATAAAAGAAAACAAATCTTCTGACCTTGTGATTGGTGCTTGTGTGATTGCCATGGTTTACTATCAGTCACTCTCTTCACTCACCTTAGTCACACAGAGGTGTGGCTGCCCCATTTTGCAGCATTCAGCCTCATGTATGGCCTTGTCTATTGGGGCAGGATGAGGGGGAAAAACAAATCCATCAGCAATAGCTACTGCAGAACAGGTTATTAATTTGTGGATATTTTAAGTGATGTCCTGGATGGACAAGCTATCCTGGTATTTTGATGAAGGCCCAGTTTGGACTGTCATTTTGGAAGAGATGAAATGGGAAAAAATCTAGTCTTTGGGTGCTAGATGCCAAGTCCCCCACCTCCCTTTCCAACTCCAAGCCACAAGGCTACTGTAGCAGATTCTAGCACTTGGCTGTTCTGGTGCATCAGTAGCAGGCTACTGGCTGTGCCTCAACAGCCAGTTCAAAACTCAACAGCCTGATCAACTGAGGCAAAGGCAAGGAATAGCAAAAAAACAAACCCCTTGCTGGATCCAGCCCAGGAGCCACTCATCAGACTGCACTGCATTCTAAAACTCATTTCTGAATACATACTTGGCAATAATCTATGTCAGTTATTTTCCCATGTGTAAACAAGGCCTATCTTTTACAATGTGAATCAGGAAAACCTCTAGCACCATGGAATTAGTTTGAATTTTAACCCATATAAGGTTATAAATGTATTCTTAAAACTACCGTAACAATAAAATACTTGGAATAACATTTTAAAAAAATATCTCAGAGAAAGATTATGAAATTGGGACCAAAATTAGAAAAATGGGGAAGAATAACATAAAAGATTTAATTTGAGTCTCTGATATGCAACTAACTACAGGCCAGTGGCAAAACTGTACCAAGGACACAACACACGCTCAAGTATTCACATTAACAAATCGTTTTGAAGGCTCATCTAGTAACAAGTTAGAGTGTTGCTGAGTCATTTAGGTTTAGGCATAATCAATTTAGCGGCTGACGTTTAGATCTATCATGTGCACATCACCACCTTATGCAGAAAACCAGCCCTTTCAAAACGTGTGGTAGAAAAATTCACAGTAACAGAAATATTCTTCATAAGCAGTTGAGAAGGGGCAGTGTGGAGCATCTAAGTCGTACAATACAAAAACCATTGTAAATAACAGAGCTGTAAAACAGATGCAAAGTTCTAAAAACAGTGCTTTCTTTACAGTTCTTATAATGGGCAAACACTTTGGCCAGAGAAATTTAAACTCTGAGGATCACACAAGCCTTTGCTTAAGATACACAATTAGATCCTCTGATGCTTCAAAGGCCATTTGCTACAAGATTTACCTGTTCTACTTTCTAAAAGTGTTCCCATCGAGTAGTCATTATGAAGGGATCCATCTGATGACACTATCCCAAAAAATCAATACATGTTCAACCATTGCTAATGACAGAGGTAGAGAAAATTCTGTCTTCTGTCACAGCTTGCACCCAGATTTTTAGCATTGTGTTGAGTGGGTTCCAGCAGTGAAGACACATGCACTTTCTTTTCTACCAGCTTGCTCAAGGAAACAAATTTGTTCCAGCACACTCTTGTAGCCTGAAAACATCCAGCAGCTGCTCCACTCGGTCAAAGTTGGATGTCAGCTTTCCTGCTTTGCTGCCTCCCCTTGGGCCTCCCCGGTCTGCTCACTTGGATTTCGTTGTGCATCTCCTTCTCCTTCTATAACACAGGAAAAAAGGATGAGTAACCAGCCCTAAAATAAAGAGAACCCTGATTGTTCATCCATCAGCTTCAAAAACAAAGTGAAAAGAAATTGAAACTAAAATATGAAACTCTTTACTACTGAGATAGCTATACTTTGTTTTAGAAAGTGTCTCTTAAGATCCAAATTCCTAGCTGCAGTCACAAGTATCACTCTAGATAAATACCAAAGGTAGCTAAAAATTAATGAATTTAACAAAACCAGTATTTTTGAAAATTTCTTCACTAGGATGCTGTAGCAGTATAAGAGAAAAAGACCTCATTGCAGCAATCTGAACTGAGTTTGCTACAAAGAGATGCAATATTAATAAAAGCAACAGTTTGTTAAAATTGCTTTAGTTCTGTGCATCCATTTTCAGCATCATGTCCATGGTGTTCAGTCCAGCTGTCTCACTGCAAACCAGAGAACAACCTGAGGAACAGATCACTTCCAACAGAGGCACAGTGAGCAGGAAATTCACAGTCTGTCTAAAGACGCCAAAGAAAAGCATTGCCAAATGCTTTTACTATCTATATGCAAAATATTGGATTTTACATAACAAGCAAAGACCTCACAGGTTCAGGCAACAGGAAGGTAAGTGCAAGGAAGACACAAGTCCCTGACCACTGGACTGATCAGCTATAGATGCTCAACAAGGAATAATGTTAAGACATACATTGTCTCCTGTATGTTGCAAGGATTCTGAGTAATTTGTACTGAAATGGCTTAATAAGTTAAGGGAAGAAAATCCCATGGCTAGGTTGTAAGGAGGTCTAGATAGATGTAGCAGCTTATTGACATAAACCTTACTTTTAATCTATAATCTATAGATTAAAGATTATCTATACAGATTATCTATAATCTTCATTTTAGAAGGAAGGCAGGGCTCTCAATGCAGATATTTATTGTTTCCTCATTTCTGATCACATGGTGCATCTGCAGATTTATTTCTGTTTATAGAAACAAGCATCATAAACGCCTTCTCTTTTCTGTGTAAAAGAAAGGGCACACTGGTAATGGAAGAAAAGTTCTTTGCCTTGCAAAGATCATTGCAAACAGCTTAGATATGACAGCTGTGTTTTGTGCATGCACTGAGTATTTAGGCAGGAAAATGTCTGAAAGGGTACTGTGAATTCTCACATTCAACCTGATGAAAAGTTGTGGGGAAAGTTTATTACCTATGAAACAGTGAAGTTTGTTCTGCTCATTATAGGTTGAGTAGTAATTAAGCATACACTTGTTTTGCAAGGCACTTTCTCAGAAAACTCTTCCTCACTTTCACCTATCAAATTAGAAAGGATTCCATCAGGACAGGGCTCTACATGTGATTATTTACTATTGGAGAGAAACCTCTCTTGCCTCAGTTGTCCAAACACTTTTTACAAACCTCCTATATTTGTTCTGATGCTGCAGAAGATGTGATGAGTGTAATTTCAGGGTTTCTTTTTTGCCTGCTCTGCCCTCCATTTATTCTGACTACTACTACTACTACTACATGGGCAAGCCAAATTTTCCTAGTGGAAATCCTATTAACAAAAAGAGTAAGAAAAAATCCCAAAACTGAAGAGCAAAAAACAATCTTGCAAGGTATTTGTGTTTAAAAGAATAATCACTCCTGGACAAAAAGCCTAAACATTTCACTACCTTAGTGTTAAACACAGAGCACAGAGATCCAGGGAAAGAGCACTAAGGTTCTAATACACCACTTCTTGAAAGATTCTTCACAACTTGCTGAAAAAAAATCACTAATCCAATCCATTTAATCTATAATACACTATCATGGTACCAGCTTTTTCTTTCTACTGGCAGGGCTATCCTATTAAAGGTGTTAAAATATATTTACAGAGATAAATTTGCTTTAAATTCTGAGAATCCCAAAACTACTAAGCAGATCGCTATTCTTCCTTTAAAACCTGATGGCTAGAAACTCTCAAAAGCAAGACTGTAATTTTTAAACAGCATTTTGAAACCAACAGGCAGTATTAAAAAAAGAAACAAAACCAAACAATACGATACTCTAAGCCACCATGCAGTTATGTGAGTTGGTCAGCTGGCTAGTTACCAGTCCTGATTTTAACAGGACTTTTGTGAGCTTTTAACTAAATTTTCTTCCTGTAACATTACTGACACTCCAGTGTCTATAATTATTCCCCCTGTTTACACCCAAAACATTTCTACCATGGACTTAAATCAATTACTTTCAATCAGTAATTTCTACAGTCAGTTCTTCATTCCAGTTCTGTATGTCTTCAACACCCTATTACCCCATTATTTATAGATGCTTGGACTAAGCATCTACAACTTTTACAAGGAAATGTCCTTTTCACTTCTGTGTTCTATAGCACCTAGAAAACCAGCAGTTTGTTTTAGAGATTAGATCTGCAGAGACTTGTCCTCATTCTTCACTGTACTTTCCCCTTGCTACTTCATTTAGTGACAACCTGCAAGATGATCAAGTTTCTTGGATTGCACTGGTTACCTTCAGAGTGTTGAGCAGGAGAGCGACCTGCTGATTTCCCTGCTAAAAATCTTTCTTTTGCTTCTGTCTTATGATTTCTCTTCCAGTTTTCTATCTATCAGATGTACATAGTGTTGCTTTTACTTATTTTTACTTTTTTTTTTATTTTTAATTTAGATAAAACATGTTGACACAGTCCTTGGAACCTGTATTTGGGGTTTGGTAAATATATCCATTCCAAAGATAATTACAGGTTGTTAGCTTGCTATGGACAAAGAAAACTGGAACAGTTGTTTTGAAAGGAGAGTATCATACAATAATTATACTTATTACACATAATTACGCAGTAAACTCTTGATTATCTGTTGTTGGCTCATTGATGAGGGAATTAACCAACACTCACTTCAGGTATCAGAGTAACAGAAATATACATTGTCTTTGAACAAGTCTAGTGCTGTTAAAAGCTGGTTTTCTTTTTCAGGAAAAAATCTGCAGGCTTTTCAAAGTGAATGTACTAAACATGCTTGGGTAGTTTAATTTACATATGTTTTATAACCACCTTTCTTTTCTTTTAACATCTGCATTATCCTGCTCTGCCATTAGTCCACACAGTTGAAAGCAAACACACTTGCAGTTTTGCAAGAAAATGCATGCAGCTGTAATAGGAATAAAAGGAAAGAATTGAAACTTGATGTCTATATTTATATAATTAAGTTGTACTTAGCATAAATTGTTTGACATGCACCTTGAAAGAAATAAGATATAGCCCCCAACATGTGTTTTCTTCTTAATCCTGTCAGGTGTAATGCACATACGCATCCTACAAGCATTAATATACTCTGAACTGGAATTTTACATACAAAATATTTTTTAGTCTCTCTTGATTTGGAAGTGACATGACGTAATAATACACTAATACTCACATGAATGCTACATAAGACAATGCCTTTTCCAGTATTTTTGATTTGGAGGCTTTTACTTGGCTCCTAGTTGTACTCATAATACAGAATTTAAATGTATTTTTATTTTGTCTAATGGAAACTGCATAACCTTCAGAAGAAGTGCACAGACATTTCTGTGTTTCCACTCTCTAAGGTAATTTTATGAGCAGCTCTGTATACCTTTATGCATTGATTAAGTTACCCGGGCTTCAAAAGGGATCACTAGGAACTAAAGAGCCTCCTGAAAACACATTTCCGGCTTACAACAACTCCACTGATTGACTTAAAAATGTTCTTATCTGCTAAATGGACAAGATCAAAGACAGTTTTGATAAGTGTAAATCAGACTGATGAAAATTAAAGCACAAAGGAACGCTGGCATTATGCCTTCCAAATGGCACCTACTTTCCATTTTTCCAACATTTTATACCTGTCCCCACTAAAATAAAAGACACACCTACACATATACTTACAAAGGATTTCTTTAAAAATAGAAATAAACTAAAGACCCTGCCCCACTAGAATTGCATGCATCTAGAATCTATAGGTCCCAAACTGGCAACTGCAAAAGGAATGACAGGATATACATTAGTCCAGAGGCCAAAAAAAGAAGCCCTCCTTCAAAACAGCACTACAACCACCTCAACACCATGCTGCCCAGATGTGACTGTCCTGTGAAGAGACTGCCTCTCACAACTCTTGTCTTTATCTCTGAGAAAAGTACATGTACAAACATGGCAGCTCTAATCAACAGTTCCTTCTTTGCTACACTTATTTTCTCTGCTATTACTAAAATAAGCAAAACCATGCCTTCCCTAACATCTGAAAGGGACTTTCTAATATCTGTAAGATCCATTCATTAGGCACTACTCATCTAACATAAAAATAAATACCCTGTCATATTACTATTTTTATTTAATGTAAGGTTCATTTCCCTCCTTCCTCTCAACTGAATATGCACAAGCATTAAAAAATGTTGGTAATATTAAAGGTTTAGGATTGTAATACTGCTTATCACCTTAAAAGAAGGACAAGTGTCAGCAAAAAAGAGAGAATTTACTCAGAAACAAAGATAAAACAAGCAATAATGCATTCCGACTGCTTTGTCCTTTGGCAGCTGAAACAAAAATTAATTTCACAACAACTTTTCAGCAAACACAAGGCTTCTCCTACAAGCTTCAAATCAGAGAGCTTCCATTAAAGGATATTATGCAGACTTGGGATTTATAAAGACTTTCTTATTTTCCTCCTTATATTCAACTTTTCATAAAATTTATCCTGATTTTGACCCTGCCATTAGGCACTCACTGCAGAACAACTTTTCTTTTTTTCAGTGGTGTGTTGTACTTGCAAATAACCACCCTTCCCATTTATGAAATCCATGATTCTTACTGCAGGCAACCCATGTTGATTAGGAAAAAAATATTTCTGCTGCTGAAGGACATGGGAATAATGTGGGCACAAAACCCATGCTTTGTGTACCAGTTCTCATTTTAGTTTTAAATAAATATAATAAAAGCCCAAAACATACTCACCTGTTTTGTTTATATCAAGCTCTGATAACTTTAAGGCTAATTCACTAGAGTTCCCCCCCGGAGAGGACACAAGGATGTCATGTAATGCATTTCTTCTACCTGTTCTTCCTGAAGCAATAAAGTCTGCATATGTAGATTCCACATCAGTCATTGCTAACAAATATCCACATAGCAGTACCTGGATGGGAGGAAAAAAAGAAAAACAAAACCACCACTCAGACCACCAGAAAAACAGATGACTTTATGGATTAGGAATATAAATAGAAGGTTTCCATTACAGGGTAGATTGACTGGTTAGCCAGTCTCAAAATTTGGAGAAATCAGAGAAGAAATGGAATAGAAAGCAAAAAATCCACCCTGTTCGTATTTTATGCTATCTGTATTCAACAGTATTTTAACAACTTCATTTTCCATGCTTCATAAAGCGATAGTGAGTACTTCATAAAAGCAATGACCTCAGCAACATAATTTCTTTACAGAGTTGTCTCTGCTTTTAATATTAGCTGAGATGTAGGAGGTAGGCAGGGGGTGGAACAAAGTTCTTTTCTACAAAAAGCAGAGTGTAACAAGTAAGAAAGTACAAATCGATAATGCTTTTGCATGCAGAACCCTGTGCTCATACACAGACACATTTATGTTTTGTATATTTTCTTTTCTGTTAGTATTAGCTTTGGCATTGTATACAGACCTGTTCAGGCTCAACTAATATATTTAGGTGTGGTAGTTTCCCTAAAGCAAATGCATTACCATAATGCTCCTGAAATGAGTGGAGATGTGCTACCAGAGCAAGCAGAACAGCTGAACTGGAATGCAGAGGTTTGAAAGCAGTGCTCTGTAAACTAGGTATAACCTCAGAACTTCTTTTCATTAGAAAACAATTATTTCTTGTGTCATTAGGGAATAATGTGATGATGTGCATTAATGCAAGACCTAACAAAGATATAAGGAATACGAGATGCTATTTCAATCTTGGAAAGAGAAAGATTTGCCTCTCTGCTGCATTATATGCTACAGATCTAAGCTATTAGAATTGTATTTTCTTAATTTATAAAATGTTAGAGAGTATGGGGAGGAGCACTTTCCCTTGCTGATCAAACTGCTTTTACTGTAGTTTCATGTGTATGTGTCTAAGGCAAAATGCTAGGCAACCATGCTCTCCTCATGTTTTATGTTTCCGAGTCATGGGGGAATCAGGAAGTTTTCTGCTAGAGGAGTACTCCAAAGAAAAGAAACACTACGGAACTACTAAACCAAAGCAGCACCCCCACAGTTGCATGCTTCCCTCATTTCTAAGCAGAATTTCTCTGGTTTTGCAGACAGAGGACATGGCCATACAGGCAGCAACTCAGAGCTGCCTACAGCGAGAAGCTTTAGCTGTTATTACTAAAGTAGCCAAAACTTCTCATTTGCATAGAATGCATCAGTCTTTTTAATCCGTTCCTACTGTAGGTGCTGCACACTGAAGCAGCTCCTGGAGTCATCACAAATATAACAGCAGCAAAAGGTTCAGCTTTCTCTTTCCAAATAAATGCAAACCCCTCATGTTTTATCAACACTTTTTATTTTAAAAATAGATACAAAAAAGACAACAGCCAATCCTCCACCCTCCCCTCTGAATAACTTCACAAACCCTGTTCATTCCTCATCTTCATTCCATTCCTCACCTCCCCAAATTCAGTCAGCTGTATGAGGGTGTATGTATGATGTGTGTGAGAAGCCAAGAAAACCATATTTTACACCATATTTTATTTAGTCTAAATATAACTATATCAAGTATCATTGCAAGACTGACTGACTTGAAAAGAAGTTCACTGCTACCAAGCTTTGGTGGCCCATGCCAAACACCGAATGGCTGACGGGCTAATTTTACTCTTATGATCAGCCACTTTGATACAGGAAACTGCTTAAAAAAACCAAACCAACAAAGAAAGAAAAACTCCAACAAACCAACCAAAACAAATCAACCCACAAAACCTAACAACACCACCTAGGATGGGAAAAGAGGTCAGCATGACTGAAAGCCTGCCAGACACACATAAAATAGTGCAGTGCCTGTTTAATAACAAAAGCTTTTATGAGAATGAGACCATGTGCATTTCTTCCTCTGAACTCCCCTGTTATTGAAACACTGCAAGACTACTGAAGCAAGAGACAAGTCTATCATTTGTTCTTTGCCCAAGGTGCAGACCCTGCAATGCCAAATATATCAACCATGTAGTAATGCAGCACGTAACTTGCAAAGGTGAAGGCAAACAATGAGGACAGTTTTTATAAGAAAACAGCACAAGTTTTCAGACTTATCTGACACATTCACTGAAGAGCATTCACCAAAATCAGACTTAAAGATTTTAAGCAGAATTCACTTATATTTGTGCATGCTTATTATTGCAACTGACTAGTAGTAATGGAAGTGCAAACCATGAAAGCAATCAATATACAGGCTTGGATTTCATATTAGTGTTGGACCAGTCCAAAGTCACCATAGCTATCACCCCCATGAAGACATTAATTTATTTTTAGCATAGAAAAAACCACCAGAGTTGGTTTTTTTTCTTCTTTGAAAGGTCCATATGAGTGCATCAGGCCCAGAATAACCAGACAAGACTATGACTGAGGTGGATGGAACAATCTGCAGGGCCATAAGACTTGCAAAATAATCCAGGTTGTACTCCATACAAAATTCCCTTGGTGTACAAACTGCACTCCACAGAATATGCTTCTATAAGATTATACCACTCTTGAAACATTCCGTAAAAATGAAGAACACCAGGGCAAATCTCAAGCTTATTTAGTTTTAGCTATGAAACAAGCTATAAGGCCATGTAAAAATGTAGAGAACTTGGTTTTAAATGTTCGTTTTCTGTATGCTCAATATGGGATTACTAACAACATTCTGATCAAAAAAGAATGTTATCAAACATAGATTTATGATACTTCCAAATTTTCCTGTCTGTCTCCTCCTAAATATCAAATACCATTCTGTTTTGTATTGGCATTATCTTGAGACATGACTGCAGAAATATGGAACTCCACTGACATCACCCAAGAGCTCCCCTTCCAATGAATGGCTCAGTGCCCAGCAGTTTGTACTTATTCACTGAACCAGTCATTAAGGAATTAACATTCACTTCAAAAAAATCTTTTTTTCCCCTTCAGTCTCTGTGAAAGGAGTGGAATTTGCTAATAATTCTGTGAAATATAATTTGAATTTCCTAAATAATTGCATTAACAGGTACTCCTGCATTAAAGATTGTGGTTACAGTCCCGCTAGTTCTACAAATTCAGTTTTTTTCAAAAATTGCAAAACCAGTACTCTGCTAAGTGGAATTAAACTGAAACAACTGCAAACCTCACTGCTTCAGCCAACTGAACCAGCAAACCAAAGAAAGAAGCTCTGAAAGAATAAGGATTAATGAAACTTGCTGTTGCATGATTGGATTCCTTGGTAACTGATAAGATACTATCCCATCAGAAATCCCCCCCAGCTGTGCTTTACCTTTCCTCCCATGTAGAGAGTCACTATGCCTGACAATGGGTTAGAGTTTGCATCACAGCCCAGGGGATTTTCATATAGCATCTTTTATTTCCTCAGATTCTTAGTCTCATAAACATATGTGGGCATATTAGACTTTCGTCTCTTTCCTTTCCCAACTCCTTCCTCACAAAAAATTGTGCTGAAAATTATTTGTAAGAATTTAAGAAATTACAGAGGATGAGGATGGTAAAGTTGTTAACTTGGATTTTAGCCAGTCTATCAAGATATGCCTGTATTGTTAATGAATATTCTGTATTGAACAAAGGGGTAGAGTAAGTATCTAAGGAATGTAGAAGGAGAACAGAAGATGCCAAGGACAGGTTCAACAAGGCCAAGTGCTGGGTCCTGAATTTGCATCAGAACAACTCCGTGCAATGCTACAGGCTGAAGGTAAAGTGGCTGGAAAGCTGCTCAGTGGAAAAGGACCAGGGATGCCGGTCAATATCTGCTGAACATCATCCAGAGAGTGCCCAGGTGGCCAAGAGGGCCAGTGGCATCCTGGCCTGTATCAGCAATAGTGTGGCCAGCAGGAGCAGGGCAGTGATTGTCACCTTGTACTCAGCACTGGTGAGGCTGCACCCAAATCCTGTGCTCAGTTTTGGGCCCCTCTTGGCAAGGACACTGAGGTGCTGGAGTGTTTCCAGAGAAGGACATTAGAGCTGGGGTGTAGTCTGCAGCACCAGAGAAGGACATTAGAGCTGGGGCAGAGTCTGCAGCACAAGTCCATGAGGAGATGCTGAGGGAGCTGGGGGTGTTTAGCCTGGAGAAAAGGAGGCTCAGGGGGAGCTTTATCACTCTAAACTGCCTGAAAGGAGGGTGTAGTCAGGCAGAGGTTGGTCTCTTCTCCCAAGTGACAGGATGAGAGGAAATGGTCTCAACTTGAACCAGGGACAGTTTAGACTGGATATTAGGAATACTTTTTTTCACTGAAAGGGTGGTCAGGGATTGAGACAGGCTGTCCAGGAAGTGGTCAATCACCATCCCTGGAAAAGTTCAAAAGACGTGTAGATGTGCCACTTAGAGCCATATTTTAGTGGTGAACATGGTGATGTTGGACTTGATGATCACAGAGGTCTTTTCTGACCTTAATGATTCTATGATGAGAACATTATAATTTAACGAGTACAGAAAGAATCAGTATTTGTGTTTTCATAAATTTACCAGAATATTTAACTCCCCAATCCAACGTATGTTAAATTTTCCATTTCCATGCTATATATAGCAAATGTTATCCCACAAGTTTCTGAAGATAACTGTCAAATCTCTGTACTTGAAAAAGAAAAAAAATCCTAAAGAGTTACTGATGTGATCACAAATGTAGTCCAAATTTGACTGTGTTCCATAATCATCCAGTGAAACCCAGCATTACACAGTGCCACTGTTCTCAAGGGTTTGGGAGGAAAAATACAGAAATTATGAAGTATACCAGCATGAATTAAAAATCAGTGTATCTCCTGCTTATGGGCTAGTACCTAGTATTGTTGAACTTAAGTTTGTTTAAGGGCCTAGATACGTAAAATAAGCCCAAGTGAATTTGATTGTGCTAATTGGTATCATTATTATTTCAAAAGGAAGACAGAACAAGAGTGGGCACTTGACATACAGCTTGTCTATGAATTTGGCACATGCTGCTGGCAAAGCAGCAGAGAGCTGCCATTTTCTTGGCAAACCAGTGCAAGGCTAAGAAGTAAAATCCTTCAATGTATACTCCCGCTCTTTTTCCACCTATGCTTAATGGCAGCATCAAGTAAGAGATTTTCAAATAAAACTCTTCCAGTCTTTGGCTGCTAAATGTTGTATCACGATCAGCACATTATTTAAATGTAATTATCTATATTCAGCTTTCACAAGGGAACAAAAAAAAAAAAAAGAAAAAGAATTTGTCATTTAATAGCATGTCTGATTTAGAGAAGGTGTATAATTATGCTTTTAAAATAAATTTTGGTTTCAAATCTAGCCTTAATTTAGAGACAGGGCTACAGGGCTCTTTCCAGTGAGGATACAGATCTATTTCACAGCAACCTGTACCTAGATTTCTACCCTATGCATGGTCTAAGCTGAAAGCAAAACCAGAGGAACAATTTAACAAAAGCATTTTTCTTCCACAGAGATTGTATCTATTGCGTTATGCAACAATGTGCTTTTGCAGACACAGATGAACAGGAACACAGCATTAACTCTTGAAAGCCAATTAAAGAAAATACTAATAACAATGCAAGATACCAAGCTGGACAGTATTTTAATCTGCACTTTGAAAATCCCTCAGGTAGTTTTTTCTGTCTGATGTTTCTGAAGTGCCCAGCTCCTTAAAACAGTAACGCAGAACAGGTCACTTACCTTTGACCATTAGCATACTTCTAGGGTGAACATTCTATACGTAGGAATCCTAGTACTACTAAGATCTCAATACAAATTAGTAGGCAATTCAGCTGGTTAAACAATAAAACAGAACAAAGAAAATCACCTGAGTTTTTTTTTCAGAAAAAAAAATAAGCTTGTTTAAACCTGCATAAAACAGCACTATGAAGTTAGATATCCTTCAGCTCACAACCTACACAAGGAGATCATTCACAAAGACAGTAAGCTTTCCTTCTATGTTATCTAAATTGCAGTTTTCCTAAAGAGATCTACAGAACTAAAAGCCAAATAGTTACAATTCTTACCATGTCCTTGCTCAGGGAAATTTCATTATGCCCATGACCATAAGAATTTGGTTTTTCATCCACCACTTAATCTGAGTTCACAAATTTTGGTTTTGCTTCCACTGTTCCATAAAACTGGGCAGTGAAACAGCAGCAGCAAATAAAGAAAAAAAGCAAACATAATCAATGAAGGAATGCTAAAGAGAACCTGGTTCTTTAGAAGGATACAATGCAGATATCATTGATGGTTTGGAGAGTAATTAAAAAATAACAATAAATGTTTTGGTATTTTGAAAATAACACCCTAAGGAAGAAACTAATCACAATATTTAAATATCTACATAGGAACATTGTGTTAGGGAGCAGAAGAGGGTGACCTAGTATCTGCCATCACTGTTCAGTGCCTAACCTAAAGAATACTAATGGAAGGCAATGTGTTTGTGAGAAAAGGCATACGCTGCTGCGTGACTTTTTATTTGCATTTTGTCAATGAACCTCTTGGCTTGTGAAGGGAAGGAGCAAGTTAAAGCACTACTTTTCAGGACACTGAGTCTCGCTATGAACAACTAAATCCATTGCAAGCACCTTATAATCAAAGAAGTAGATATAGGCCTCAAGACAGATGAGAGCATTTTAGCTCCTCATGTGACACACACCCGGCAGCCCTGCTGAGCATTCACACATCTATCTGAGCTGAAAGGAGGTCAATGTTTTAAGGTCCTGGGAGGATGAGGCTAGGTATGCAGCACTTTAGAATGCTGTGGTGCTCTGAACTAAGAAACACAGGTAGAACACTACACTGAACAAACAGTGTTTATTTAAAAGGACTGGTTTCAGCCTTTTGAGAAAGCTTGTTTATTGGGGTCTTCATATGGCAATCCAGAAGCACTTCTTACAGAACAGCAAGATGAAATAAGCCCACGAAGACTATGACACAAAAACCACCCCTCAACAACAAGACTGGGCTCTTCCTCAACTGCTGGGCTACCGGAAAAGACCAGTCTATTGAGAATTCCTAACTGACTGGCAGCTTGGAGACATCCCATGCAGAGAAGACAACACTTGCTGCAGAAATGTGAAGTTGATGTCTGCTTAGGATCAGGATGTTTAGTAGAGGGAATGGGGATTAGGGAGGAGGGAAATTTGTGTGGGCTTTGCCCATGAAGCTCTGCATCTTCCTAACCTTGCCTTTAATTTAAGATTCGTGCTGTAATCGAGTTTATTCTCTCAGATGCTTCTGTCAGTAGTGCCCGCATTCACAGCCAGTGATTTAAAGCTATTGATCAACACAGATCTCATTAGGTGAGACTCTGCTCCTTAGACAACTTGATATAAGCACTGTAGTGACTATTTTTGTAACAGCCACATCTCCTTTAGTCACTGCTACATACAACAGCCTGGATATGACTTCATGGGGGGAAAAAAAAACCAACCCAAAACACTGAACAGTCTTGATCAGTAACCTGCAAATATTTTGAGCCAAGCTGCTGTGAGCCACTGTCTTCCTTACAGACAACTCTCCACTGAAAAAAAAATACAGGGTTAGCAAACTTTTAACTGATGGTCTGATAAAATTAAGACCTTCAGTTAAAAGTTTGCTGAACCTGTGAATTACCCAGAGACAGGTATGACCCTTCCAATCAACGGTACATAGGCAGTAATGTGGAAGCCACTCAGATAAAGGGTTTTCTATGAAACAGATTTGCAATTTTTAGCAAAATTTTAATGCCGAGGAAGGAGCTAAGAATGAGATCTATTATGCCATGAGAACTGCATTTGTTCAGCCTTGAGAAGAGAAGGTTTTAGGGGACACCTTATTACCATCTTTCAGTATCTAAAGGGTGGCTAGAAAGAAAATGGAGACTCCTTTTTTACAAGTCACATGGAAAAGTTGAGGGGTGATGAGTACAAGTTGTTACTGGAGAGATTCCAGTTAGACACAAGAGGAACGTTATTCACAATCAGAACACTCATCCATTGGAATTATCTCTACAGGGAAGTGGTGGACTCCCCAGTACTGGACACCCACAAGATTCAGCTGAAGAGGGTGCTGGGCCATCTTGTCTAGAGATGCTTTTGCCAAGAGAGATTGGACTAGATAATCATTGAAGTCCCCTTCTGACCTGCAATCATAGGATTCTCTGAATCCTACTCTAGATGACCTAAAAGGATCCTTGTCCACTGAATTTTATAATTCAGCATCTATAAAACTCTTATCCATGTAAGATCTATTTCCCTCACTATGTATTTTTTTTTTACTTTGCAGTTATACATCTTGCTAGATATTACTTTACTAGTACTAAGGCTTTTGAGGTAGCCTTAACAAAAACCCCAAACCACCCTCTGCAAAACGACCCAAAAAAAACCCCAAAAACTTCATTTTCATGAAAGAAACCAAAAACAACCCCAAAAAACAACCAAAGAAGTCCAACAAACAAACAAGAAGTGGCACAAAGATTGTATGCAGTATACTGAAGTGCTCTTTTTCATTTAAATGGGAACCAGCTGTGTTTTCAAAAAAAAATAGCTCCAGGGCTCAAGGAAGCCTCCATTTCTTTCTAAGCTCAAATACTTAGCTGAGCTATAGATTCAAAGGGCTAAACATTCCTGAGTAGATCATTACAGTTGTTGCAATTCCTAACAGCAAACCATGAAACTGACATGAAGATTCATGCTCTTTGCTACAGGCCAAGAAATGCCATCCATCTCTTCTATATTAACTTATGCCCAGCCTGATAAAATACCTTGTTATGCAGCATACAGCTTTGTTATGCAAAGTGTAAGAACTTGCTCTTCATTGTCTTAAAATATCAGTAAAGGTAATGGCTAGCAAGAAGATATTAACTAGCACTGCCAGGACTTATTCATGCATGTGCGGGCTAGGGGAATATGATGGCATTATCAAGAACACAATATGGACATGTAGAATCAGATTTCAGGTGAGGAGGTATCATCCAGAAAGAGTTTGTCAGCAGAACAAGACCAGAAAGTAAGAAGAAAGCATATGGAGATGGGGAGGAAGCAGCAATTGCCTTAGATAATTCAAGAGTTCTGTTAGAGGAAACCAGTTTGCAATCAAAAAGGAAGACTGTGGTGGACTACCAGCTGTTCTACCAAAAATCACCTGGTGGGATAACTTGACTCAAGGACTTCACACAGGGCCACTGATTTGAATGCAGAGCTTGGCTCCCATATTGCAATGGTTTGCTCCCACTCCCAAGTTAGCTAAAGTTTGCATTTTGTGATGTTCTGCATTCTGTCAATTTGACTGATATGTTTACAGCATCTACAACAGCTGTTTGCAGGTAACAAAAGCCTTTGAAAGGGAAAGCATGCAGTTAGAACAGCAAAAAGAAAATGCCTAGATAACAGTATCATGACAGCACTTATAACTTAGCATTTATAACAGGAGGATGCACCAGCATTTTCATAAGGTTTCTTCCACACCTATTTGCTGGGATTATTCAATGTTTCAGTACAATGTGTAGTCTGGCTATCAAATATTCAAGCTATCTAAATACTCTACAGTTAAACTGTCCTTAAACTCTTCTTCATTATTAAAACAAACAGCTGTCCCCCCTCCACAGCACTTTCCTCAAATCTTTAGGGCAATATAAGCTACTAAACAGAAGCAGCATTTGTTGTATTATATATCTCTTCAGCAATTTCTGGTGAAGTAGCTCAACTGTTTGCATGTGATTACCTTTTAAAATCATGCAGTCATGACTCATCAAGAAAGTATGTGTTGCAGCATCCAGAACAGAAGAGCTTGAGCTTATTACTGTTTCTTCTTGGGCAGTGGCAAACACTGTACCAAATGGAAAGGATTTGCCTTGTTTTGACAGCAAGATGAACCACAACCATGTATTTCTAAATATTAAATATTGGTTCCTATTTGCTTTTAATAAAATCAACTACCTCTCACCAAACAACACCAAACTGCTAGAGGATATTAGGCTTTGTTAAGATCTCACATTTCACGTGCAAGCTTGGAGTTTCCAAAAATACACCCAATGACATCACATTTTTCAGTATTTGCAAAGATAAATACCACTGGGCTAGCCTGAAAACCTGTGAACATGAGACATCTAAAGTATATTTTCAATGCCAGGCACAGAAAAAAAAAAAGATAGAAAAGGCAATTTATAAAATACTGATTAACGTATTGTGGCACAAAGACATTCACCTTCCTGGTTTATCTGGTTGGCTTTTTGATTTATTAATAACAAATCGCCTTTCTCATCCTTTTTTTTTTGTCCTGTGGCAGGCATTTAAAACCTACTTTACATTTGAATTAGTTTTCTCAGACATCAGACATTCTGCCTTTTAATTACTATCTAGAAGCTGCAAAAAAAAAAAAAAAAGGGCGAACAATTTGGCTAAAAGCACTTAATTCTTAACTTAAAAGCAGTTCAATTTAATATACCTCACAAAACAGATTCACATTTTATATTGTATACCATTTCACTTCGGTTTCTCTTATTCTCAGCCTTACATTTTTCAAGGTTTCCATCATTTTTGCATTCTGTTCCCATGTGTACACTGACTACTTTAGAGACTAAGGACTGCCTGGCTCTGTTGCTATGCAACAGCATAGCCTACTTAGGGCTTCCTGAAATAATTGTCTCAAATGTGCTTTTTTTAGACTTGTTTCCAGCAGGAATACTTTACAGATTCTTTATAATAGACCACTGATATTGCCACAATGTTAGATAGTGGTCAACTGGGAAGTATTGGTAGCTATCTAAGATTAAAAAAAACAATGTTACTGCTTGCAAAATTCCAGACATACCTCCTGCATTTTCACAGGGAGGTAAATATCACAAATATCCCTATATTTTTGCCAGCTGTTATTCCTGTGTACGAGAGCCATATATTTATCAGATGAAAAATATATTCTTAATTGTTCTTTGTTTCACTCCATTTCATTCAAGAGAAAAGTTCCCTATTGAGAGTATGTCACCCACCACCCAGGAAAAATGAACCCTCTTTATATAAAGACTATTATACATTTAATCATCTCAACAGAATGAACACATATCCAAATATTTTTATTGCATTTAATTATCAAATAATTTGATGTTAGTATTCTTTAGGACAAGGTTCCAATTTTTTTAAATCACACTACAGATGCCACAAACTGGATCTGCATTTGCTTTTTGAGGTATCTTCAAGCAGCCCCTGAGAAACTGTCCCATGAAACCTTCAATCTTTCCAGCCTTTAACAGCATTTTTCTTGTTACAACCTTCTAGCGCTCCTGCTTCAAGAGCGGAAAAATATGTTTTGTTTTCTTATAGCTGGCATAATTGGGAATCTTAAATTATTTAATCTCTATAAAACAGATAGAGCAATATAAATAGAAGTCTCTTTAAAAAGCATTGATTAATTCGAGAGGGCCAAACGTCTTACAATACACCAGGCTGAGGGATCAAGGGAAGGTCTAACAGTACAGAATATTTTAATGAAAGAAAATATTTTACCTCTTATTCTTTTTTTGTCTCTTGTTCACCTTAGCATGTTCAGCAGCAGTTGCATCTACAGAGAGCAGCATGCCAGTACAGCATTGTGGTAAAGAAAAAGATGTTTGTCAGAGCCAGGGAAAATAAGTGTAAGGTTTAAATTAAGGTCCCTGCAGAGGCAAGTCCACCTGCAGCCTTTTAAAGGAAGAGGGGGAAGAGAGCAGCAATTTCATACTGTTTGCAATATCCTAAGTCTTAAAGATGACTTTTTCCTAAACAGAGTGGACCGTGCTGGGCTTCTCAAAACCAAATGCAGGAGGTGGCTTAAAGGGGTAATTTTCCATATTCATATGCATAACCACATACATGCATAATAGCCAAGCTATCCAAGAATATGAGTCAGCAAGGTTTAGTGAGTGGGACTCTCCCAGACTTCAAGTCTCAATTCTTTAAAACCACATAAATAGTATAGCTCAGACTCAAACCTGTAACAATACAGTTTTAAAAGCAAAGAGATCAAGACCTGAAGAGCAACAACACTTGGAAAGATCTCCTTTGGGGCAAATGAGTTTGAAACCTCAGAAATTACCCAGAATCAGGTGGAGGAAAAGAAAGCATTAATAAAGTACTTTTTATAATGGTGAAATCTGTTATTATGTGCAGTTTGTATTTTATAGTTTACAGCATTTACGGGCATTTCAAAGACAGGCCAAATAATTTCTAATCTAGCCAAAAGAAATCCCTTATATTTGCCACAAGATTCCTTGAAGATAGGAACCATTACAACTTATTTTGCTACGGTCCATGTTTAAAAAAGAATCTAATTAAACAAAGAATTAAAAACCAAAACAGACTACAGCTCTCTTGCTAAATAGGATCATTTTGTACACTTTGTATTGGAAAGTGTGCACTGTAGAGTACTTTTCTTAAAAGTTTACGTGTGCTGGAACTTGATGGAAACTTAATGAAAAAATAACTGGCTTGCATATAGTAGTATTTAATTAGCAATTGAGCTGCATTACACAATCTGTCCATGATACTCAAATTTAAGATGCATTTCTAGATGCAAACCCAGGTAACCTGACAAACACAATACCCAGCCACAATCAAGGAATGTACAAGTTCAGTAAACCACAGCTACTTAAAATCACTGTTACAGCTTCAAACCTGATGCTCAAATATTTCTCTTTGCCCCGTTTTCAAGTGAAATTAAAGCTCAAATACTTGACTCATATTCGTCTAATGTCCCAATTCTTCACCTACAAAAAGAAAATGCCAATTTGGGCAATTTACAAGTCAATGACGGAAGCATATAAACAAAGTAGAATTTTCTGCACTCTCACACAGCTCATTGATTTCAGTCAACCCTAACAAATTGCTCAATCACTTTAAAAGATGGCCTATTAAAAACCACATACAGTAGACATTTTATATTCATGGCAAGAAAAGTTATCCAACCAAACACACATTTCCTGCAGCTCAAGTTCTTAATTCTACCTTGCAACTCTCTCTTTCACAGAAGTTGCTGACCACTAAGAAACATTAGAAAAGTCTAAGAAGAACCTGAACATACAGTTCCTGCCATATGCATAAACCCAATAAAATACAATAAAGTGTAAGCCATGTTTCCTGGTTATGAGCATAAACACACAGGTATAAGCAGAAACAGGAGAACTTACAGAAACCCTTACAAAATTCCTGAGAGGAATACATGTTGTCAAACTACACAAATCCATCTGTATTTGAATAGCTTACTTGAGCATCAGAGCCATGCAAATTGCAGATTTCCTCGTCTTTACTACCTGCTGATGGATAATGAAAGGAAGTACCAGCTGTCTGCTTACAGTAAGAATGCATATGTGGGCAGAATACTTCCTAAGATGTCCAATTCTTAAATTCTGGCACAGGGAAAACCTTTTAAGAGCAAGAATCACCCAGAGATATGAATTCCTGGATACAATATTCCCCATAGAAGGCAAGCTGCAGGTATAAATTCAGGGGAAGAAGGCAAAAATATAAAAAATGTAGCTAAAAATCTAAGGCAACAAAACCCACATCTCATAGTCACTAAGGAAGTGCCTTGTTTGAGTAAAAGCTAAACTTTAGCAATAAAGAGAATAAAATAATTAAGTAATTGGGAGCCAATGAAAAAGATACATGGGCAGAGCACAGTAAAAAAGTGCATGAAAACAAATCCAAATGGACTCTCAGACAGAGCAGGAAGAAAATCAACTTGAAGTGTCTGCTGACAGAGATGAGATTTATTTCGTTTTTATTTATTTTATAGTTGTCATTCCTCCTGGCAAAAATCCTGGGATGCTGACCGCAATCTGTAAGCCTCTACCCCATCCCAAGTACAGCTGTCCACCTTTATACCTAGAAAAACACGAATGACCATAAAACCAGAGAAAACTGGTAGAAACCAGTCATGTTCCTATGCAACAGTTTGAGTGTTCAGGGTTAGAGAAATTTGAATATGACTTTATCTACCCATGTAAATATACTATGGTTAACTGCTGAGAGGAGTGTCATTAAATAGTCACTATCTGCATAACTAGTTTCATCTCGACATATTTAGCAGTGGAGTCTGTAAGCTTAGTAGATTTCCCATAAGCTGTAAGAGAAATGCCTTACATCCCAAATCTTTGTCTATGTATTTGTGAAATAACTAGCTTAAAAGAACCACTTGTGGGTTGACCTTGGCTGATGTTCACACTGCTCTCTCATTCCCCTTCAACAGGGGGACAAGGGAGATGATGGTAAGATGAAAGAGTCAAAGAACCAGTGGGTTGAGATAAAAACAGGGAGATATTGTAGACATTATCAGCATTAGCAAAACAGACTCGTCTTGGCAAAAACAAACTTATTGCCAATTAAAACAGGTTTGGATAGTGAGAAACAAAGACAAGTTGAAACAACACCTTCCTTCCACATCAGACCCCTACCCTTCCTCACCCTGGCTTTGCGAAGCCTCAGCTTTCCTTCTGTAGTTTCTGACTGCTCTAGCCCTTCCCCATCACCCAGCAGAATACTTCCTAAGCCCAAGGGGGTGGGGAATGGAACGTGCACTCCCATCACTCCCTAACAGTTTCTCTCTGCTGGCTCCCTCCTCCTCACGCTTTTACCTTGCTCCAGCATGGTCCTTCCCATGGGCTGTTCCCACAGACTCCAGTGTGGGCAGGAGCTCCTTCAGGAAACACCAGGGAGCTCTGGTGTGGCACACACTGGCAGGTAAATACTCACTTCTATACCTACTCCACTGTGGTCTCTTCCAGGGGCTGCAGAGGAATCTGTGCTCCAGTGTGTGGAGCAACACATCCACTGCTTCCGTTTCCTTTAATCTTTGTGTTCCTTGTGCTTTGTCTCACTATCTTTGTTTACTTCTCCTCTACCTGTGTATTTTGGTTTTTCTTATTCCCTTGCTTCTATATGTTTTCCCAGAGACACTACTGCCCTGGCTGAGGGGCTCAGCTCTATCCTGCAGTAAATCCATGGAGCTGACTTGATCGGTGTCCAGCATGGGGCAGCCCTGGCCTTTCCTCACAGAGGCTGCCCCTTATGCCACCTTCTCAACAACAAAATTCTTATGTCAGTGGCTATAAACGACTGTAAGTACTTACTGTGCTTTCCAGTGTGTTCCTTAAACCCCACTAACTGCTGAGACTGCCCTTCTGTCACTTTGCTTCACTTAAGACTTAGAAATCACAAACATGTGAGGATCTCATCCCTGGTATCTCACAGCTGATAGGAGGCAGACTCTTCCCAAGCAAAGGCTATGTGGATAAGCACGTTAATACCAAGAGAGACAGACAGTAAGGCACTATTCCCTACTCACAAGCTTCTACCATCACCGACCAAGAAAAACTCAGTGCTCATGATGACTGTAGCTGTGACTTTTATAGCACCAGAATCAATGTGTTTTTCCCCAAGACTGTAGCCCTGTTTTACATGAGGACAATGAATCTTTTCTGTTATTTAAAATAATATTAATACAAGATTATCTTTGACATTTTTAGGTTTCTGTACCAAGAAATGTAAAAGAGGAGTATATACCAGCTTTTCAAACTTGGCTACTTCCAAGAAAGCATTCACAGTACAAACTAATTTACAAGCTTTTTTTCAAGATCACACCATATTATTCAATTGAACTAATGCCTCTCAGAAGAGCCAGAAGTGCCAAGAAGGCAAATACATTGCAAGAGGTAATGTTTGGTTTTGGGTGCACTCTAAGCATTGATCAGCATGTTCACAAAGTAAACATTCCAAAAGAAAAACAGGTAAAAAGACAACACTTGACCATATGCCAACTTCAGGTAAATAATCAGAGTATAAAGAGACTCATATTCCCAGTTTGGGATACTACAAAGAACCTTACGCTTCAGAAATTAGTATGAACTAACCTTTGTAAAAGTATTTAAAAATAAACTAGCTAATGCAAGCCCTTTTAACCCTTCTGAAAATTTGACTTAATGTAATGTTGAAATGTCGGACACCACCCCTGAAATTTGAAGATAAAATGCAAATTTCAAGACCAAATGTTGATGAAGAAAAACCTCCTTCAGTCAGAAGTTCATCCAGACTGTAAAAAACATTAAGGGAAGAAATACGGGGGGGGGGGGGGGGGG
>VZUI01055872.1:0-19885 GCA_013401135.1 Cettia cetti | reverse complement strand
AAGAGAGAAGGCAAAGACTTTTTTTTTTTTCTATTCCTAACCAATTAATGCCCACGTTTTCTAACCTGCCTATTTACAACTGAATTAAAAGCTTCACTGAACGAACATGTACTCCACAGGTAACCTTTAGATAAGTAAATTTTAACTTTTAGTGCAATACATTTGAAATTTGCTATCTCAACCAACAAAAGTTATCTTTTTTACTCTCCCCTTTAATAAATTTTCCATTGCTCCTACACACCTTATACCTACAGCCTCCTCATGATCCTGTAGAAACACTGCCAGTATTTTGAAACAAATAGCACTGATATTTGCACAACAGATAGCATTCCATATTTGTTTTCATCAGACTCCAATGAATTCAGAGCCAAGCTAAAAATGGAAAGGCAATGTATCTTCAGTTCAGAAAAGCTTTTTAGCAGTTTGAATGAAATAACATTCTGATAAGACACAACTATACCATGCTCAACCTCAAAATCTTTTAAATCTTTCTGCATAAAATCCTTCTACCCCCCTCCCCAAGTAATTTGTTTGTTAACCCTTTGTGGGGAATATCTTTAAAGTACGACTTTCAGAACCAAGCAATATTTTCTCCCCTACGTATTTTGACACTTTTTTTGCCCAACCCCCTGTGAGGATGATTCAAATGTTAGCAGTCAAATATTAAAATCAATTTAATTTAAAAACATTTATGTGATGAATTATGAAATATAAAAATTTAAACATGCAAAGTACTGAAAGGAAAACAAAAATATATCAGGAGTGTGGAAGGCTAACTGCAATAGAAAGCTATTTCCCCAGAGGTGGCTTTCAGCTGAAGACTCACAAACTCTGGGTGCTATGTGAAGCACGGTGAATCCACATGTCTTGACATGTGTCCCCCTCTTCCACAGAGCTATTTTTCATGATGTCATTACAGGATTAACACATCTGTAACCAGACAGCAGGGATCTACATGTGACAAAATGTTTTTTGGGAATCAGTACAAATCCTTTAGCCATTTGACTCATATGCCAAATGAAGCAAACTTATCTGTAAAGTAAATTTGGTTATTGTCTGAAACTCCACATCTATCACACTACATAACATGATGATTCTTAGATTCATTAAAGCTATTTTTCTTAAGTTCTCCTCTTGTTTGGCCTACTTCAGGATATCATTTAAGGGACTTCAAAAGTTAATAGGTTCAATAGAAAGTAATATCAAACTTATTCAAAATTTACCCACAAAAAAGAAATACTGAAGGATTTTTTTTTCCTTTTCTTAAAAAGATACAACTGGACTGCTGAGAACATGTAAATGTGCACAGATTCTTTGAGTGTGACAATCAAAAGAGGATATCATTCAAAGACAAGAATAAATTAAGTGCTATGCCATCCTCATAAATAAAAACAGTAGAACAGGAAAAGGCATTCACCATATTCACTCTAGGAATATAAGCAGAAAGAAGGGGGTTTATCTTTAAAAACCAACTCTCCATAATTCCATGAAACACAATTACACCTCTTCCAGTCATCACATACAAGACTAAACAAATGCTTCTGACCCAATGAAATTTCGTTGGAACAATTTCAGTTAACTTTCTGGTTAAATGACAACTTGAAGAATAAATAACCTATATAAACTAAACAAACAAACCACCACCTGTAATTTGATTAAATGCAGATTATGATTACACTGCCAACAAAGGCAAACTGGTTTAGTCTGATTATTAAGCAGGTAATCAAAGATCCACTGAGCTCTAATGTTACTGCATGAAATTTTAATGAAGCAGCACAGCGTCATGCCTTTTAGATTTACAACAGTAACAACCAAGTCTTTCAAAGCAAAACCATACGAGATTCAGGTAATTTTTTATCTGTTCAGCTTCATAATATAGGGTTTTTTTCTGCATTCTTCCTACTAATCTTGGGCACTCTAAAACAACAGTAACAGTGGGGTTCCAGAGACAGAACCATGCCTGATACTAAATAAGAAGGTTCTTAGAAACAAATTGTGATGAGGTACATCCAGAAGAATAAGTACTTCACGTCAGCTCACATGCTTCATTAAGAAAATTACTCTCATTACGCCATTATAAGGCTGAATATATTTTTTCTTAAAACACACAGAGCCAGAAACATTCTATATCACAAGGTTATTTCTATTTGCTTTGAAGAAGACTGCACAATATTGTGCAGATCATGGTTAACACCAAATAGCTCTGGATAGAATTTAGAGGATAGTTTTGTTATAAGAAAGCAAGAATTACAAATCGGAAAAACAAAATATAAGCTATAATAGTGCAGCATGCATAAATAAAAAACCTGTGCTCTATACAAAGTGATTAATTCATGCTATACCACTAGCAACATTACTACCAAATATACTTTTTTTTTTTTCTGAGAATCAGAAAAGAAGTGTTTTCTCTATGCAGAATGAATATTTTTCACTACCGTTCCTAAACAGGTCTGTACAGAAACACTCTGGCAGTTGCTTAAAGTGAATACACTTCAGGAGAAGAAGCTACAGGGTCTACTAGAATAATGTCAACAATATTCACAATTAAAAATTAGAAAATGAACCAAAAACCAAAACACAAAAAAATTCTAGACTCTTTAATGGATTTCTGTGTTTCTCGTGTCATTCCCCCCAGTATAATATGAACGATATTCTGTTAATAATTTAAATTAATTTACTTCCCTGGGTTCTTTTATGTTTCACAGATTTCAGCATGTGATGGAGCTTTTCTTGAATATCTTCTACGTGGGTGGATTTTATAGAAGGATAAATTTAGTTTGCAAGGCCTGTTGTCACATATCTGTGTTTTTCTGCACCAGAGTAAGGTACATTAAACAATGACAAAGTCATTAATACCTAAATATGGAATTACTTATTTTGTTCGTATGTCATTGTCTTAGTAAGAACTCCACGCCGCGTATGGAAAACAGAAGTCATCTCTTCACAAAAAAAGACCATGGGCAGGTTCAGAAGAAAAGCAGCTTGCCACCACTCTCTTCTACACACCCCAGTTTGAAACCCATTTCATCTAGGCACTTGAGCATCGCTCTGCTGCATTTGGATACTCTCAGGTGTAACTGAAGCTCTGTCTCTTGCATGATCGTTGATCAGCTTGTTCCTGTGAAATAAGCACTGTGTGATGGAAAAGCTTGTCTTAAGCATAACAACATAAGCTAAAGGGACTTATAGAACTGCTCATGCATTTTACTCCACAGACCATTAAAATCCATGCACTTAATCTAAGGAGCATGATCCAGAAGTGGAGGTTTCCTGGTCTTCAGCTCACAAATCATAAGACTACAGAGTTAGGCATCCTCGTCTGCAAAAAGGCACGGACCAGAAGGAAAACAATTGTGCTTGTAACTGATAAACCAGTTTCAACATACCTTTTTTACAGGTGGTTCTGTCCATGGGCTCCCTGAGACAGAGGACAGTCTGGATTCCAAGTCTTCTCCTTCCTTAGAATGAAGCTGTTATGTGGAAGATGAGCAGTGAGATTGACTTCTTCCCTACCTCCACATAGGTTTTTGAGTTAAAAACCTGACCTGGACTCTGAATCAGGACTGATAGGTCTGTCTGGGCATACCTAGTAAACCACCACTCTTTGAACCACACAAAAACCTTGGTAAGGCTATCTGGAGGCCATGAAGCCCAACAACCACTTGAGGTTAGGTAGGCTAACCTCAAACTTCAGTCTGGTTGCTCAGGGACTTCAAAAGAATTTCAAGTATCTCCAAGGCTGGAGGTTCCCCAGGCATTTTGCCAAGCTGTACCAGTGCTAAACCATTTTTAAAGTGAAAGATTTTCCTTCCACGTAGCTGAAATTTCTCTTATTGCAACTTGTGAGCATTGCCACTTATCCTTTTGTCGCAGAACTCCAAGAAAAGTCTCTAACATCTCCACAATGCCTCCTTGGGTAGTGCTGCTACATTGTGTAGTGTCCTTTTCATGCTGGACAGACCCATTTCCTGCAGTCCCTGCTTGTTCATCATGTGCTCCAGCCTCATGTGTTTTGTAACCTCCACTAAACTTGAGCAGGAATGTCAGTACATCCCTGTTGTAACAGCCGTCCAAATGGAGGCACCACGCTGGTGCCTCTTAGCGAGCTCAAAATCAGAGAGTCCTAGTTACCAGATCTTAGGTGAGACAAATACAAAGGTATGCAAATACAGAGTCTGGCCAGCAGTTCTAGATACTTTCTGTTTTTAAGTAAAATATGGAAGACTAGAGTCCTGAATTCAGTTTCCTAAAGGCTGTATGTAGTTCCCAGATATCTCCTTAGCTCATTAAAAGCACTGGAGAAGTGAAGGGTACAGGAACATTGGTTAATCCATGATTAGCGAGTTTAAAAAGTTATCACTGTGTCATAGGTGAAATACAGCCCTCAACTCAGACACACAACTGGTCCTAGGAAGACGATTCCCTCACATTAGTACAACCTGCTTTAGGCTTGCTCATTCCTGACATGTAGTAAAGTAACTAAATATTTTCTGTTTAATCACAAATCTGCATAGCGTTTGTAACATCAGATTTTAGCTTTCTGCTTACTGGAGCCAAGGTTTACACTGTTTGTATCCTGGTACAATGCAAAACAGTAACATTACAGGCCATTAATCTACAAAGGATTAAACTACAACATTAATCCACAAAGGAGAAGAATTCTAACTCTTCACAGGAAACCTGTCCTCTCAGCTTGTGGTCTCACACAAAGACTACCTGGGTTTCTGCTTACAGGCTTGAGACTCCAGGAGGCTGCCTGCATGAACCAGGCTCTGAAAGATCCAGCTGTGAGACAAGACAGCATGTTTTAAATTACTGCCTGTGTAATTAGGAACAGTAAAGGCCACCTTCTTATGTGGAGAAAGACCTGTTAATTACTTTGCTGCCTCTCTTCTGCTGCCATTCTTGTCCTGAAGGACCAGCTGTCCTTTTCATCTTTCTCTGCCTTCTGCTCAGAATCTATTTCCCCTTTAGAAAAGGGGACCAATATCTACCTATCTCTCCCCTACCGTACAACAGTATTCAATTAGGAACATACCCCTTGATATTTTTAAGCCCTAAACTGAGTTACAGATTGAGTAACCATTAAGATTTGATTAATTAAGGTTGCAGAAAGTAGAAGTATAATCTGATACAAAATTAATGCAAAATGTTCTCAGGATACCAGCCTTAATTAAATTTACTGGAGAACTTTCACTGGCTGAATTCTCATCAGATTCTACCAATACAGTCAAAAATATGCAATTTCTCAAGCGAAGATGAGGATTTGCATACTTAACTCCTCAAATTGCAAGAACACACATTTTCTGGCCTTCAGCTTGATGATAGCTTAAAGGCTGTTATGCATTTTGCTTTTAATACATATACATATTCTATCTAATAAAGTCTTACATACATACTATACCTACAAGCTCAGTAGCATGGTAAAAGAGGCAGAACGATGATCTCCTTTATAAACTGGCCCACAAATGAGCCTTTGGAACACAATGGGTAAGAGGCATCAAAATAAAGTTTTCTTTTGAAAAGAATTTTTGAAGTAGTAAAATAAAAAAAATAGTAAGAAACTGCATCTGTTAACAGCACCTGGAAAAAATGACCTTAATTATGCAGTTTTGCAGAGAGGTTTTCTCATTAGTATATTGCAATTATGAACTTTCAAACCCTTTGTTTTCAATGTAGGAATTTGTGAAGGAAGCTAGGGAAAAAAGCAGTAGATATATAGTACAAAACAATCAGTCAGACATATGGACTGAGCCCAGAGATGACCTTCATATTTGCTCTTAGAGAGAAAACAAGAAGAAAGGGGAGGGATACAAGCACAGAGTGATCTGGAACTGCTAGAGGCTGACAACAAAGGATTCTGCAAAAGCAACTTTCATGGTGTTCTGGCCACAGGACCGCAAAATTTTTTTTTTTTTTTTTTTTTTTTTTTTTTTTTTTTCCATTGGGAGGGCTTGGGGACTTTTTGTTTGGATGTTTTTCTAGTGGAGTTTTTTTTTTTTTTTCAAGCTGCTTCTCAGAGACTCCTTGAAAGATCTCACTCCTTGTAATTGGTGAGCTTTTTCTTAGCATTTCTTCATCTTGTGTTTCATATGCCAATTTCATTAACTACTTTGAAAGACCAGTCAGCATGCTCTGACTGCAACAGACACAAGAGGTTCTCTTCATGCTACTAGGTAACATACATAAGGCACAGCTGGCAATCTTCTGTTTTCACAGCAGTCAAGATTTCGTTATGTCTCCTACAAGAGGAGTAGCGAGAATAGTGGGACATTAAACCACTCCCTTGATTTTTAGGCAACATGCTGATGTCTGGAAAAATCTTACCCTGTTAGAACAAGGAGCTGTAATGGAGAACATCCTGTACCAAAGTTTACAAAACAAAGTTCTTATTGTCCAGTGCAAACAAAGTAGAAAGAACCAAGACACACAAAATAATCACAAGAAATTAATGAGGTGCAAAGCATTTAAATGAGGTAAACAAAGTGATGAGTCATATGGAAAGAAACAGAGATGTCCAGTTTCAGTATTGCAACAGTTTGACAGTCTTACAGCAAGAAAGGGACCATTTTAGTGGATTTAATACGTAAGTTTTCAATGAACAGGATGACAGATGCATTACATGTAAACAGACAAAACTGCACTACTCATGCAGGTCTTTAAGATGGTCTGGGAGAACTCAATCTGTTTTGTGCTGCATTTGAATTCATCTAACAAACATTCTTACTGAGCCTTATGACGAGGTATTTTTAAGATACTGTTGAGAAATTTGCTATACTTACACATTCTGAGTAACAACACTTTTGAACAAGTAAACTTAGTATGTATTTCTTTGGTTTCAGAGTTTTATTTCAAAAGAAAGATTTATGCCAAGGTAAGTTATCAGTAGGAAAACAGTTCTTTCCAACTGGTACAAAACAGAAGCTGCACGACATCAGGTAGCTCTCCAGATATTCACAGCTCTTTTGAGCACTTCTAAATTCTGTTTCTGCTCTCTGCTGGAGGAAAAAACCTCCCTCTTGATTTTATTTCTTGGTGGCGCAGGTGAGGGAAGGGGTGGTAGTCAGGGAAGAGACAAAAGTAAGGGAACACTCACAAATATTATTGCAAACCATTGCAGAGACAGAACAAAAAAGGGAAAAATATTTTCTGAGGAGGCAAGACTCTTAACTCCATCTTTTAGGAATCTCTTCACAGTGGACACAGAAGGAACTGCTTACAGTCTGGGCCAGTACTGATCTAAACAGCATTATGAAGTACTTTTTGGGAAGGTATCACACATATAGGACAGGTACAAAAAAAGCTGCAGTGGGTAAGTCATAGGTATGAATTGAACACATCTGAATGCTGAACATCTGAGCACTGAAACTACCACCGTGTTTGCCTGGCATATGGGAAATAACATCAGGTTCAGTTTCCATCCCCTAAGATAGGCTTAATAGCGCATTTTTTGTAACTGCCAAAATATGTAAAGCCAGCATGTCAGGGTCTCTTTGACAGGATCTTTTTTCATTAACTGTCAGTGATTTGCATTAATTATAATCCTGTCCTTCAATATACTTTACACTTACAGCTTTGCTATTTCTGTTTTGCCTGGGATTTATCAGATCAACAAATCTTTGTAACTAAGTCATTATATTCACCTTTTTTTGTAGATCTTAGATTAGCATTCTTTTGGCTTCTGTAATTTCCTTGCTATTCCAAAAAAAATTAAGTGAAGAGCACATAAGCATGGAAGAAGGAATGGTGAACAGTTTAATTTAAATTTGAGTGACAATGTTGTGGTTTTTTAAGCAAGTTTATCCAACAATGTGGAATAAATAAATTCAACTCTCTCTGGTAGCTTATATACACATAGTAACAGAAAGACTAGAAAACTGGTCACAGATGCCACCTGAAGATGAAAAGAATACCACAGAAGTTCCACAGAAGTAAGTGGACGTCATAAAAGGCTTGTAGAAAAGTCTCCCTTGAATATTAAAACTATCTTCTTATGTCTTCTCCCAGGAAGCCTGAGAAAGGAGTCAAAAATATTTCAATTATTAGGTGAAGTATCTTTTCAAAAAGTGAGTAGTGAAAACTACAAAAAGCAATTTGGTTAACTACTTTCTTTTTGAAATGGGTTACTTGAAGGAACACAATTTTAGCTCCCTCAAAGCACCTAGCAATAAGTTTGTCTGTTGAGATAAGTATTGTAACTGTAAATATATACTTTTTATTCAGCTTCAGATAGATGGGAAAGCACCAAGTATATCCTCTTCCAAGAAATTGTGGAAATAGAAACTACTTGCCAAAACAGGTATTTTCATCAGAAAGCTAGGGCTAAACTTTCTGATAGATCCTCCAGCAAATGAAAGGTTTGTAGTATTACTCGGTCGAAGCAGCAGACTAGCTTTTGTCATTTTTAGAATTGATAGAAATAATCATAATTAAAAAAAAAAAAATCTACCTGCAGAAAAAGCAGCAAAATGTGACAGACAGGGAGCCCAAACAATAAAGTTGCATATTTCACAGTTACTTGCAGATTTGTCATGATTACATGTCAGGATGAGACCTAGGCATTCCCATTCTCTGCACTTTCATTTTCAGAGGATGACAAAAGATCCTTCAGCAGTAACTGGTTATTGTCAGATCTAGCTGTGTGCAGATTCCTAAGTGAAATCAAGCAAATTACTACAAACGCAAGAATTATGTTTTCATCAAGTTTGATATGAAGTTCTGGAAGCGATCAGTAAATAGGGAAGAAGAAATACAAAAAAAAGTAGCAGGTGTTCTGCTTTGGTTAGGTTTTGAACAATCAAGCATTTGAAGGAATAAAACTTGAATTAAATTGGTGAGAGTTAGCCCTTTCGGTTAACAGACCAACCAGCACTCAGCAAGGCCTTACATGCAACCTTCTTTATTTATAGAACCACATGGAGTCAGTACTTCAACTCTGGCCCACTCTCAGATGTCATTCATGCCACCTTAAATAACCAATGATTCTGGTCAAAAGTGTCTAAAACCATCCTCAAGGGTAGGAGAGAAGAGACTTTTTACACCCAGCTGATAGTGAGCAGATATGTAATAGCCACTTTAACAATTTCACTTTATCCCTAATAGGCTTCTTTTCTATCTCTCTTCATACTTGATCACTTGTAAACCTAAGACCCTGATTCAATGCTTTCAGTAGCTGAAAGGATTTGAAAAATCATCTTTTCTGATTCTCATTTTACATTAACTTTCCACAATTAATGCCTCTTTCTTTGGCTTGCTTTTAGCTTTCAAAGGCTGCTCCTGCATGGAATAAACCCTTATGGTTTGCTCTTTAATCCTACTGAATCTTTTCATGCTTCTCTGAATACTTTCTCCTTTAGTGATATATCGGCTGAGTTAGATATAAACAGCCTTCAAACCTAATAAAAGATTTTGGCTTTCAGTGAGCCAGATAGTTGAAGAGAACCTGTAGAAACCTATAAGAAAACCCAACACAGAAACTTTTCTTCCTTAGCTTGTAAGAGGTCTTTATGCCCAAACTGTAATATAGAAGCACCTAACTAATACCTAAATACAAATGCAGAAAACAAAAAGAAGAGGAAAAGTTGAGAGTGGAGATCACAGCTACCTTTACTTTGGGTTACTCAAATTTTGCTATTACTAGTCTTTGTAAAAGGAACCACTCCTTCACTCATATTGGGCTCAGAGTTGTTGGTTCCACAGAGATGGCACTTCATATGGAAGAAGAGAGAAGAAGTCAGCCACTGGACAAACAACTGACACATCAACATCACTATGTGTATACAATTAAGTTTTTAGATCTTACGTTTTTGACTTATCCAGAAGGACATGCACTAGATCCACCTTCCCATTCTTCTGGTGACAGTTAATTTCTATTAACAATTTTCCAACCTGTCCACAATGTCCTTACTTACAAAATAATCTCTTCAACAGAGAAGAGAATCGCATTTTGGTGACAAAATAAAAGTCTAATATTTTGGCCATGGTTATCAGAATGTTAATTACATTATAAATCAGCACTATATAGGGATAATCCAGAAATTTAAGGTGTTAAATTAGGACTTAATTTGGATTTTCACATCACTCACAAAAACCCCCACATGTAGAAAGTAAAACTACTGAAAGTATCTACACCTGTTACTATGAAAACCATGATACTCCAAAATATTTCTGCTTTCCTTAACAAGGCTTTCAAACATGCTCAAAAATAGAGATAAAGTAGAACACTACTGAAATTACTGCTCTATGAGTAGAGCAGGAATACTTCAGAAAGGGGGATGGGAAGGTGAAATTTCTTCAACAGAACAAATGGCAGACATTATTACATGTTCAAGAAGAATGTCACAGAAACAACATTAGCTGAAAGACAGGTATCACAGGATGCATAGAAAGCTTCCACTGTTTTCAACAGCTCGAACAGAGAAAAGCCAGACAAATTAGCTAAAAATCTGGCCTGCTTCAAGAGCAGCCACATTAAAGGAGAGTCAGGTAAACTAAGAGGCTTCTAAAAGGAGAATTTATTTTCTAAAAAACATTCAAATCACCTGCTGCAAAATGGCATCTAACCCACAACAATTCCAAGAACAAGTTTTGCCTTGTTCAGAAGAACAAGTTGACATAAGTCAAAAAATGCTCAAAAATCCTCGGCAACAGCTTAACAGTCATATATGAAACTGTCCTAGTGCCAAGCAGAATTCAGAGACATTGTTTAACTGATAGCAAAGATTGCAACTCTGATCCTGCTGATAGCCATTCTGCACAAAAAGACCGCCACCCAAACTCAGAAACTCCATACTTGTCACCAAAATGCATACAAGAATAGAATTATGAAAGATGACACTGAAGAGCAGCCCTGAGAGTGTAATGAATCACTGCTAAGCACAGAGACACAGGCAACTGCTCCTCTCAAGAGGAGCTGGATAGAAGGGCTCACTTGCCAGAAACATGCTTGGACACCAAAATGAAGAGCTCAGGTGCTGCCTCAGGCTCAAAAAATACACAATGTTCAGATTACAGAGCCTGGAAAGCAGAGGAAACTTGGGATGTTTTTGGCACTTTTTTTTCTCCCACTGCAATAGGAAATTAAAGCAACATACCACCACAGGAAGATGGGCATTCATTTGGACATTGACCTCCAAACACTGCTGGAGTTTTCTTTCTATTTTGCCTTGTAGCTGGCTAAAGAAATCATATGCAGTTATTTAAGGTATGCTAACAGTTAGTCTCCAAAAAAACATTCGAGACAGTAGTTAAGAAATATGGTGCTACCAAGACAGACACAACTTTAAACTCAAAAATTTTACAGTAAAAAATTCAGTAGAAAAATATACTTGCAAAACAAGTACCAGTACCTGCCTCAGTCAAACCAGAATAACAGATGGGGACAGAGGAACAGAAATGCAAACAAAGAGTGGACTTGGAAGGCCTAGAAAACTTACACAAAATATATTTGCATAGTGTGTTATCCCACTAGATATGCTGCTTAACAAGCAGAGCAGCAGGCTGTAACGGATGAATGGTCTTCAAAAATTGCTTCTATGAGGCACAAAAGTGAAAGGAAAGAGAATTTTCTGCCGGGAAGGAAACAGCATGGTTCAGTGTGCTGCAGCAGTTGTCAGAAATCAGCACCTTTTCCTGGAGACTTGCATAAGTAAACTCCCTGATCTACAGCCTTATTGGCTATACAACTGTGGAAAAACAACGCTTAAATAACAGCTTTCATCCCTTATTTCCAAATATTGCCAATGAAAATGGAAGTGCTGAAAAACACTTTGGGATCTTCCATGATGAAAGGGGCCACATAAATAATACATTTCTCCAGTATCTGAGAAAAAGAGGATAACGAAAATGTTTCTTCTTGCTCTTTGGTCTGTACAGCAATTCCCTAAGTCTGCAGAGTATACAGCTGAAAAGCATCTTCTAGAGTGACAATTAGCTAATGAATTATACCATGCAAACCACTTTCAATTCCTTCCTTAAATCCTAATGAAGTCATTCTCCATTATTAGCTAATATTAAAAGCCTACTGTTACATGAACATGTAATGAATACTAAAGTATCAGTGAGGATGTGATATTACATGCTTAAATTTCTTATACAGTATCTGTGCTCCTCCGGGTGCAGGCTATCATGTTCATCTTCTATAAATACCCATTCAAACTTTATCTGTTCTGGAGATGCTTTGTGCACAAGTTGGGAATGACTGAAGGTTTTGCACCTGTTTTTCACCATGTAGCAGGGATTTTGCTTTTGTAAAACTGAACAGAATATTGCCAAAGCCTCAGTGAGGCCCAAGTTATGAGTTATGAGGCCCTAATAATATACACATTAAGTATATAAAAAAATAGATTTTAAAAGGACATATAGCAGTGGTGGCATTATTTTTTGCATATTGTCACTTAGAGAGAATGACAGTAGCATCAATACAATTCTTACTATCATATAATATTATAGTTGGCATTCAATAAATCAACATCTGTAGTCCCTGCAGGCAAGTAAAAACATAGGAAAAGGAAAACAAGAGAAAAAAGTATTCCATAAAGCTATCCAGAATAACTTAAGAGAACTCCCTATTCAGAGCAAATATTTTGCTTGGAAAAGGTTTTGGTGTTTGTAAACATTATTAGCTTGTATATAAACAAATATATGATAAAATGGGCTTATTTCACTGACAAAAAGCTGTAGTTCCCTTAGGCTTTAAAGGCATGCTGTAATCATTTTGATAAGTTATGTCTCTTTCTCAAGTCATACAGCTTCTATATTTATGCAGACTCCATTCACATCTCTTATCACGCTTTGACTCCATGAGACCTTACAAATAACAGTTACTTAAAATGCAGCAGTCTATTTTTGGTTTTGTGTGGTTTTGGAGTTTTTTTATATAAAGTGTTTCACATTATGCCTGCCTTTTAGAGTCTGAATTATTTTCACATGCTCCAATTCTTATATGCATTAATAAATCCTATTCACTTTTTTTGTTTCCCATGCCTGAGCTCAAAAACATTAGCCCAACTCAATAAAGCTACCATTATCCAACTATTTTAAAACAAGAGTAACACAAAACAAAGGAAGGGTTTATGACTGAATTTCTCTGTAAGACTGCATACTACAGTTTGTTTTTTCCTACATTTAAAATGCATTTTTGATATCCAGCTACCAACTTTTACATCTCCTGTTACAGGCACCAGTACCTTAATGTCATGCAAGCATATTAATGTATTGATCCTACAATGAAAAGGAACCTCACAGGGACATGAGATCAGCCCAATTGAAACATAATTAGTAACTGGAAAAAATATGCATAGTGAAAAAAATGGGAAAGAAATGAGACATAAATATTAAATTATTGTACTACTAAATAGAGTGTCTAAATCCTGCACATCAGAAATAAATTTTCAGGAAGTACAAAAATAGTACCAAAGAATAAATCAAATATGAAATAAGAGTCCATATGCACAGAAAGAGTACATACAGGAAGGCAATTCTGTTCTTGAGGAAAAAGAATGTGACAGAAAATCTTGACTCATGAGAAACTGAAAAGGAAACAATTGTTTTACATTACTCACATCATGTCAATTAAAAAGGCGCTTAATTAAACCATTAGGCAGCAAATTTTAAGGGAAAACAAAGAGACTTTCTTCCTTACACTCCACATGCTCTGAATCCTGCCAAAGGATACTGTGGAGCCTGTGAACAGAAATCAGATCAACCAAACACATGCAGCAAGGACATGATGTCTCCTGCAATTAAACATTATAGTGCAAACATTGCTTTATGCCCACGGAACTCCTAATCAATGCTGAGCACCAAACACTGGGAGACTGTATCAAAAGATGATTACTCCACCTAATTTAGTCATTACTTCTCTAAGCATCCTTTACTGGAATCTTGCCAGCCATCTTATTTTAACAGCAGACTTACATTCTTACAAGCTACATTGTAATACACCACAGGGGTTTTTTTCACTGAACAAAAAGAGGGTTTTGCCCATCCTATAGAATTGGAACTGGCACCTGACAGTCACTGTTCTAGAGTGAACAACTATTTCTTTAATTTATTAGCAATACTAAACCAAATCAATCAATGACATCTGTCATGTATCACAGGAGAAGAAGTTTTCATATGTATTTCAGTAAAAAAAAAAAAAAATCACAAAAAATCCAGAGCTACTCATACTACTAGTTATGAGGAACTTCTGCTAAACTTGAATGAAACACCTTTTGTTTCCATTTTTTTTTTTTTCAGTGTATAATACTGTGGTCTTGGAATCCACTAGCATCATACAGATATAAAAAACTTTCTGTGCCTCAAGCAAGCACCTTGGGAAGGTTGAAAGTGGCCGAGTCTGTTTACCCTGATTACACTTTCAAATTTACATCTCACCAAACTGATCTTAAACATCAAGAATTTTTCTTGGTCTACCTGCAGATAGATGATTTCAAAGAAGAAATACATTTTTAATTTCCACATTGACTGTTAGACCAAAAAAAAAAAAAAAATCCAAGACAAATGCAGAGAGATGCACATCAGAAATATTAGGCAGAACTCTAGAAATTCTTTGAAAATAAAACTGAGAATCCAAGTGACTCGTGAGATTGAACAAAGAAAACAGCAATTGATGGAACATTTATGTACCTAAACTTAATTTAGTGAGTTATGACAAAAAGATACATATATATTAGGCAACAATCTTGGTCAAAGTTAAAGTTTTGCAATTATTTACGTTCCCTTGCTTTGAAGTGTGAAAGTGCTGTTGAGCTTGGCCTGAAGGAATTCACTTCAGCTGAGCCCAAGACTTACAAGTGTAGATAATGTGTGTGCTCATGATTTTTGCAACTCTCGGGGCTGACTAGTTATCCAAAAGGCAGCAGGCATTTCCACACAACAACCTGTGAAGGATTCAATGACAGCTCACTTGATGAGCATCACAGCTTTGACTCTTCTGTGAGTTTACCTCTCTCCTACCTACTACTGACCGACAAGTCAAGATGCTGAACACAAATCAATTTAAGGCTGCTGCTGAAGTAATAATATCCTTTACCAACATGATCCACAGTATTTTAAGTGAGGTTTCACATGTACTATAAACAGTATCATAGAAGAACCATTAATAAGCATCTGTGCTATTTTAAAACAACAGGTGGTGAGATCGTTTCACCAAAGTTATGTGCTCACCATATGTGTAAGTGGAAATACTGTAGGAGGTAGAAGGCAAATGAGTGAATAGTTAGCAAATATATATATTATATAATATATATAATTATATGGATATTTTAAGATCTATATGATCTCATTAAAGCTGCAGCACATTTCATGGGCTAGCTAACAGCTGCCAAGATAACTTCAATACACCTTTGAATCTTTAGGAATAGATGCTAGAACAAAAATGTGACAAAAAGAAGCAGTCAGAGTAAGAGAAACTAAGACTGTATGTTGGCATTAGACCTATTTGCCTATCACATCTGATGAATCATTGGGACATGAGTGCAGAAAGGGATACAGAACTGTTCAGAGACCAGGCAGTTGCCACAAAGGTAGGTTAAATTCTCTGTAAAGCCAAAGAACAGCAATGCAGCCAATTTTTAAATTCATTTTAATAAAGGTTAGAAAACAAAGCAAATTCTGATAGAGAGAACTACACCCCAGCTGACGTGGAAATTCTTCTACTGCAGCTCTTCCTGTTTTACACTTGTTCATGTTTTACACTTGGTTCTAGAGATACCCTGGAATCACTTCAAAATCACAGATATACAACCACCTCAGAAATACAGCATGTCTTCAGTATTTTAGGGAGGACAAAACCCACTATCATATCTTATAGGTTCTACCATAAGAATTAAAGGAAGAAGAAGTGTTTTGATCTGGCATTTGGCTGGGACATTTGCACCAACTGTCCTACAGAGTCCATTTTGTGTTACTTTTCTCCTCTGATATGATTATATTTTAAGATTGGGATATATACAGGAAACATACAGTTCTTGTACAATCAGATCCTTTATTTTATAATGTTGTCTTAATAAAGTAATTTTCTAAGAATAGACAATACGGAGGTTTTCTCAAAGCTAGTCTCTCAACGCATCATCAAAGCAATACATATAAACGGATCCTTGCTTGTGCTGCTGTTTACGTGCAGTCCCCTTCAAAGGAAAGGCTTCAACCAGCTTTCTTTTGCAAGAAGCATACATGAACTCTGCATTTCTATCTCCATATTTCGTAATAAACTCAGGAGCTCATTATCCAGGTTGTGAAGTGCTGACTTACTTGACTGTGTCAAATTCAAAGTAAGAAGATTATCAATACCTGTCTTGTTGCCACCACTAATACATTATAAATAGATAAAACTCTTAGTTCTCCTTAATGACTGCTACCTTTGCAGTTGACTGGGCACTCACCTAAAGATCCTCTATTGACAGTTAATGCAACATGAAATTCATACTCATAGTAGGAGACAAAGTTTCAGTTTGTGCCTGGCATTTATTTTTCAGAATTTTTTTTCTCTCCCAGAAACACGAGCTACTGCAAATATAGGACATGCATTTGGAAAGTGTGAATGCATTTCTTCTTCAAAATAAAAACGGCATCACTACTGTTGGAATACTCTTGATTGTCTGCACATGCTAAAGCACATACTGTTAAGTTCATTGCATAATATCTGTCCGCTTTTACCCTGTTCAAATCTTTTTAAATAGAATTCTTAAATAGGAAAAAATAATCCAACTGAAAGCCTAGTAACAATACAAGTGAAAAATGGCCTGCTTGCTCTGAGACATGGTTATTTCAGTTAGTTCAAATAGCACTTGGTAGCATCATTTTTTTAAATTCTCATAATAATAGAAAATATATTTAACTGAAGTGTTTAATCTCAGCCCTTGGAAAAGACCACAAGTAAAATCAAACCTATGCAACTTCAAGTGCATTCAAGGTCACTGGGTTTTCCAGTTTGTTCTACTAAGGAAACAAGCCTATCGCAAACATACCCATCTGGTCCACACTAATAAAACTGGGTAAATGAACCTGCTGGTTCAAAGGCTGACGGCAGCCTAGAAACCTCAAAGATAATTAAGCTCTTACAAATCTGAAGAACAAACCCAGATGAAGTATACCAAAATAGCAGAACCTCTGAGGAAAAGAACTCTAAATCTCAGCTGCTACCCAGTCTGGCTGGCACCAACCAGCTGGCCAACTAGGCTGTTCTTCCAGTCAGTGATGCTGTTGCCCCAGATCAACCACAATAAAGATGCTTTCCTTTGGTTGGCAGAAGTATGGAAGTTACAGTAACAGAAGGAACAAGAAGAGTTCTGGGAAAGAAATCTGTAGGAAGCGGTTTTACATCAGTCACACCATTAAACTAAACTCATATTGATAATTAGATATACTTTTTCTTCTGTGTACACTTCTATGCACATTATTACCATTTGCTTTTAGATTATACAAGATTAAAACAAAAGCAATTGAAGTTTGCAGTGGGGTTCTTGGTCAACCACTACTTCATCTCTGCTACCATATTGTTTTAAAAAAACGTTAATTAAGAGTCTTGAAATATTAGCCTTGCCAGAAAGCACAAAGAGCTAAATTTGCTGTGGTGACATTGAGTCAACATCAGTGAGTAGTCATATTACCCTGTGCTTGCAACAATTCACTGCAAGGCCATTACTTGATTTCATCACTTCCATGAAGAAACTGACTTTGCACAGAATGGGTGGGCTAATATGTGAAGCATCTGAACTCAGCTACACGGTTTCTTTTTCCGACCAAATGCAACTAGAAAAGAAATCAGCCAAACCCTGCAAACATTGCAGCTCTGAAACTGTCAGCCGTGCTTAATTCTAGAAAGGAAAAACCAATAGAAATGTCCTAACCAATGCCTCGAAGTTTTTACAGGAACAAAATATACAATAGATGAAAGACACAGGTTTGACAAAATGATTTTTTTTTTCTAGTCTGAAATATATGCACTGCATGTGCCATGACATGCTTAAAGCAACAAGCCTATACAGGATGATAGTTAATGACTGGGCTTTGGAGAAAAGATTAGTCTGTTGGACTGATTTCTGACTCTGCAATTCATCACTCGCTCTTTGTTTCAGCCTTGTGAAGCCTCAGTTGTTTCTTAATACACATTTTCTGTCTCCGTAGCTGTCATTTGCATTCGGCATACCCGCAACAGTACTGACTGTATTAAAGTATCTTCCCAGAAATAATGACAACAAATAAAGCAACTTCCTGTTACCTCCCTAAGTATTACTTGTGTCACTCTAGTACCATGTCCCGAGGCTTCAATCACAACCAAGAATCCCACAGCTGTCGGAGCTTCTGTGAACAACTGGGTAACAGGATCCTTTAAGATGAACATATAGGTAAACAGACACTGAATAAAATAATCTCCAGCTTCCAGTATCCTGCTTTCTTTTCATTATGAACAGATTAATTCCCAATTCTTTACTTCCCAGAGATTCAGACATTGCTTCCATTTCCAAACCGCATGAACCATTAACCACTATATACGCAGAGTACTTACTCTAATGAGCTGCCTCTGCACACCAACTTCCTATACTGCCATACCTGCTTAAGGGCAAGTTTTCTTTCTTAAAGCAGAACAAAGTTAAAAAATAATAATAAAAAAAACCCCCAAGCAACAACAACAAAAAAACCCACCAAAACATACAAACGAGAAAAACACTAACCCAACAAAAACCACCAGTGTATCAGGCACAGAAATAGGTCAGGCAGATTTTTTTTTTCCTTCTTCTCAATTCCAAACCACCATTCATTTGATATTAAGACCTATGTACGTACCACAATGTGCAATGTTAACAGACAAGCTACAATATGTATACATTCTTGTTTTTTCCACTTCTACAGGTGATATGATGGAACAGCAACGCACTAATTCTTCCATTAACAAAAAAATGCATTTGAATTTTGCTGCTATTTTGTTTGTCGCGAACCTTGAGCTAGGTGATAAAAATGAATAAAGGGAAAAAGCCACACAAGTCTTCGAAGAAGACGACAGAATCCATTTTGGTGTAAGGGCAGGTTCCCCAACTTCTACACTCTTTAGTTTCCCGTGAAGCGACTGCCAAATCCAGGAATATGTGTGAGATGACATCTTTTTTTTGCTTCTGTTCGCCTGAAGCCCTTCTGCCCTAAGATGTCTTCCCCGTCACTCGAGGAACACGCATCGGACCGGGGAGAGCCCGGGCAGCGCGGGGCGCAGCGCCGCACCTGTCGCAGCCCTCCCGCTCTCGCCCCCGTCCTGTGCTACGCCACAGACTGGGTGCCCCCGACACCGGCACGCAGAGCAGCCCGGGCGGGAGCTGGCACCGAGCCACCGCACATCCTGGCCATGGGAGATAAAACACAACACCGTGGCGCTTCAGAGAGGGCAGCCTCGCCGCTTTTGAAGGGAACCACGGCAGAAGGGAGGAGAGGGAGAGAGAAGGAAGCTACGAGCCCCAGCACCGCTCCTGACGCTGCCCGGGGTGGGCAGCCGGCAGCGCCGGAGCGGGGGCTCGCAGCGGCAGCACCGCGTTCCTCCGGCCGGGCAGCGCCGCAGCGTTCGCCGCCCGCCCCCGCGCCCGGCAGCTCCCGCTCACCTTTCAGCGACCGGCTCAGCGCATCTTCCTCCCTCCCTCTGTCTCTCGTTCTCCCGCAGCGGCTGCTGGTAGCGGCCCAGAGCCCCCAGGCTCGGCGGGTGCCCGGCGCTGTTCTTCCCTCAGCCGGAGGCAGCTCCCGCTGTCACTTCACCCCCACATCCCGCCGCCGGCGGCGGCAGCTGCTGCTCCTAAATTCACGGCGCTCCGGCGGCATGAAGTCATCCTCCCCGCCCCCTCCGCGGGCCGCCGCACTCCGCTCCCGCCGCGGAGGGGGAGACGGCCCCGCCGCCCGG
>VZUI01055870.1:0-10573 GCA_013401135.1 Cettia cetti | reverse complement strand
CATCCATCCATCCATCCATCCATCCATCCATCCATCCATCCATCCATCCATCCATCCATCCATCCATCCATCCATCCCACATCCATCATCTCCAGGAAGGCAGAGGCATCCAGAGGATCTGTTTCATGGAGTTGCATCTGGAATCAGATCAGAATGCTGGTTCCAGAGTGATCAGGAAGAATCACCCTCCCTTGGTTTGGTTTGGTCACTGTAACCCTCAGTATTTTTCATTCCGTTCTCCTGATCTGAAGTGCAGACATGATGTGGTGGTGGAATCTGAATTCCCACCCAGGCTCCGTGGGTCACATGGAGAGCCATTGCCCAGCCATTTATCTTGCCTGTTAGTGGATATTTATCCCAGATGGTTTCCAGGGATGTCAGCCCCAGGGCAGAATTATGGCCTCAAGTGACCAAGTGAGAGCCACACTAAGACTTTGCACTGATAAGGGGACAAAGTCTGATTTTAAAGAGGCTTCTTCGCCCCATCCCAGCCGTTTGTCTCCAGGATTATTTTCCCTTAGACAGGGAAGGTGAGAAATTCACTGTAGGCTTTAAATCTGAGGCAGAGAAATGAGCTCCTGCCTTGCTAAGCAAGGCTCTAAATCCTGGGGGCAGGACCTGCCCACAGGCTCAGCCAGGCCGGGGCTGTGACTGATCCAGAGATCCAGGCTGTCAGATCAGGGAACTGACGCTATTTGTGTCCCTGGGGCTCCAGCGCTGGGAATTTATTTAGCCTGGAAAAAAGGGTTTGAACCAGATTCCCACAACAGACTAAAAGCAAGAAAAGTGTCTTTCACTGGAGGTTCTGATCTGTTTGATGTGTGGGTACCTCTGGGGGAATTCCTCCTGTCACCGTGAGCTCCGATAAATCAGAGTGTGGATAAAGCAGGGAGGGAAGGATTTTTTTCCTTGTTTTGCTCTGTTAAGCAAACAAAGACCTCTGAAGCTTTCTCTAATGTTTGTGAATCGGAGATCAGTCCTTGGGTTGGGATTTTTTGGGTAAACAAGCAGATGTGCTCTCTCACAGCCCTGCAGCTCCAGGTTCAGACATGCGCTGAGGAAAATGCATTTCCCACTCGGAATGGCGTCATGCTGATAAGGCAGGGGGAGATCTCCTCCTGGGATGTGTCCTTGGCTCTTTCTCATGCGCATGAGGGGTTTTCAGCCTGGATCATGCCTGTTCCTGGGGCAGGAGCCAGGACAAGGCTGGAGGGAACCTGGATGTGCTGCTGGGCAGCCAGAGCCCTTCCCGGCCCTCAGGAAATGGTCGGAGCTTTTGAACGGGGCTGTTCCCGCAAAAAGGGCCCTGCTATGACAAATCAGCTCTTTCCAGCAGTCAGCTGTGTTATTTTAAAAGAATTAATTAGGAAAGTAGCTAATAAATGATGTCTGAGTCCCCCGAGCTCTCCTGGAGGAGCACTGCTTGGGTTCCTCACAGCCTGCAGGAGCCTTCCTGTGCCTGCCGGGCCCTGGCCAAGCCTCTCCCTGCTCATTTCCATTAATCCTGGCTGCAGACAGGCTGGGATCATCAGTCAGCACAGGGAGCTGGGCAATGATTGATACCAGAGCCCACTGATGGTGTGTAACAGGCAGGAATTCCTGTCCTGCCTTCCCTCCCCTCAGCTTTCCAAGCCATTGCTGCATTAGGCTCTGGCTCTGCCCCTGTCTCCTTCCCATCAGTGCCATGTCCACTCTGCCCATCAGCTCCCTCTCCATAAGGCAGAGGCAGCACTGGCTGACTGGAAAATACATCACTGGCTTAGGGAAAAAAGGAGAAAAGAGTCAAAGGCTGAGCCACGAGACTGTTCCCTGCAGAGTCAGGAGGCTCCTCCACAAAAACTGTAGGATATTGCTCCAAGGTTTGTTTATTTGTGCCTCTATCTCATGTTTTCTCTCCATATCTCTGTCTTTATTCACAACAGCCACACCACAGAGGCATCATATTCTCCCTCTTCCCTGATAGGATCTGCCAGCAAGGAATGTTCTGGCTGAGGAGGTTCCTGAGAAGCTCAGCACTAATATCAGAGGCCTGATATGGCAGCCAGAATAAAATTGCATTTTTCTGGGAAGAAACATTGTTCTGCAAAGGAGTGCTTGAGTCAGGGCAGCCAGCAGGGAGATTAGATCCTTGTCAGAGGACTCGACACATTCTGCTGATCAGAGGGAAAGCCAAGACAACCAAGAAAGAGTCAAGAGAGGAGCGGCTGTGCCTGGAGAGCTCCGTGTGCCTCAAGTGGAGCTGCTGCCAGCCAGGGGTGCTCCCCTGCTTTTCTCTGGGCAGAGGAGTATCCAGCTCAGAAGATGTTTGAGGGGCAGGAGCAGGACTGCAGGAAAAGCTGGAGCTGCCTTGCAGAGCACTTGGATCCTGTGGGAGTTTCAAATCCAGGTCCTGGAAGGAGCTTAAGTTCTGAGCCATGGAGCATTTGCTTTATGCTGGAGAGGGACTGGAGGGACAGGACCTAGGGAATGGCTTCCCACTGCCAGAGGGCAGGGCTGGAGGGGAGACTGGGCAGGAATTGTTCCCTGGCAGGGTGGGCAGGGGCTGGGCTGGAATTGCCAGAGCAGCTGTGGCTGCCCCTGGATCCCTGGCAGTGCACAAGACCAGGCTGGATGGGGACAGTGGGAGGGGTCCCTGCCATGGCAGGGGTGCCACTGGGTGGGATTTAGGGTCCCTTCCAGCCCAAACCATTCCATGGTTCCGTGTTCAGTTCAAACCCAGAGCAGAAGGCCCAGGGGAGATCGAGGGCTCAGCTCAGGGGCCTGGGATCAGGAGGGAGTTCCAGCAGGGCCGGAGGATCTGGCTTGGGAAGGATCCTCCTTCAGTGAAGGAAACATGGGGAACCTCTCAGTGCTTTCAGTACAAAATCCAATGAGAGATGCAAAAGCTGCTTCTTGCAAGGTTTGCTGATTTTGCTGGGAATATTTCACAGAGCTGCGAGAGGGTAAAACTCACCTCTTAAATCTCATTTTTAAGGTTGAAAACCTCTTCTATCTTCACCACTTTTAATAGATATGGGGGTTAAATGAGCAGTGATTTGTCTTTACTTTGCCTTTTGCCAGCTTGGAATAAAGCAGTGATTTTCTGGCTGCAGGGGAAAGCTGTTCTTTATCCCTGTGAATTCCTCCACATTCGGGAGAGATTTTGGTGAAAGGGAAGGATCAGTAACTTTGCAATTCTGAATTGTTGGTATGATGAGACTTTTTCCTACATCTCAAGTTCAGCTGAGGCCTGAAAGTAGTATCAGCCAACTTTATGCTGGCTTGTGGGCCTCAAAAGAAAAAAAAAAACCAAACAAAAAAAACCACAAAAAAAAACCCCTGTGAAAGGCCTGAAAGCAAAACCAGTTTATGCCTAAAATCCCTTCTATAAAAACAGACAAAGATGACGTGATTTTTCATTACGAAATCATGGCTTTTCCTGGCTTTCCTGGTGCAAAGGGAAGGTTTATCAGGTGATGGCACTGGCAGAGCTGGGTAGCACCTTGTAAAACATTCTGGGAGGTGTGGATGTCCCTGTCCACCCCAAGGAGTGTGGAATGATGGCATGTGGTCACCTGGAGAGTGCAGGCACTTCACCCTTCACACTGCAGGAGGAGGTGCAGGACAGGGCTCCAGGTTCCCGTGAAAAGTTATTTTTCCCTGGAATATGAGGATGCTCCACCCCTGAGAGCATCGTGCTGTTTACTGCCCATCCTGGGCTTAAATACCCCAAATCAAAACCAAAAAGTGAATTTGCTTATGGCGAGTACATGACTGCTGCAGTCGGGAAAAAAAAGAAACCACCAGCTCAGAGACAGCTCCGTCTGAAATGTAAAAAAAGCTGTTAAATATCCTCTTTAATGGGCCGGAGAGGAGGATGTGTCTCTTGACAGCTCCGGCAGGGCCGTTTCCGAGGGCAGTGAGCTGTGAAAGACTCGTGGTTGCTCCCATTTAGCTGCTCTGGAGAAGCACAGAGCGAGGAGCTCCCTCTCCAAAGGTCACTCAAACCCAGGGAAAGCGACACAAACGCTCCCAGCTGGGATTGCTGGGCACACACCTGCCCTGGGCTCTGCTGCTCCCTGCTGCTGCTCCCTGACCTGCTGCCAGACCAGCCCTCGGTGCCCCTGTGCTGCTGCTGATTTATGGGCACAAACGGCATTTTTTAATTACTGAAGAGCTGATAGGTTTCATCCCTGGTCATGTGCCCTGGGGAAGGAGGATCCAAGGGGAGAGGAATGTGCAGGTTTGCTCTGGCTGGTCCAGGAGAGCAAGGAGAAGACAAAGAGCAGAGCTAAAATCTTACTTCAGTCTCTGCTGTGTCCCTTCTCCCAGTGCTTCTCCTGTGCTGCTCCCAGCACTGAGCCACGGAGTCAGAAAGAGCTGGGTCTTAATCTGGGGGCAGGAATGCAGGGAGAGGCAGCACTGACAGAACCAGAGGACAAGGTCTCAAGCTGTGCCAAGGGAAATACAGGCTGGATATCAGGAAGAAGTTTTTTACAGAAAGGGTGATAAAGTCCTGGAATGGCCTGCTTGGGGAGGAGGTGAAGTCACCATTCCTGGATGCGTTTAAAGAAAGATTGGATGTGGCACTGGGTGCCAGGGTTTAGTTGAGGTTAGGGTTGGGTTGGACTTGATGATCCTGGAGGTCTCTTCCAAGCCAGTGATTCTGTGAGAGACCAGGAACTGCTGCTGATGCCCTAAAGAACAAGAAATGAAACAACACACTTTCCAGGTAATATTAGTATAGGAGGTCATATAAAGGCTGGTCTTTATTGGAGGCCTCCAGAGGCAGACATGGAAAATATCCACAAAATGCCCCAACAGGGTGAACACAGTTATTTAAGTTTAACAAATTAGCATAATTGACAAAAATCACCAGTTGGAAACATGAGGGTCAATTTCACCCATTCTAAATCCTCCCCCCTCAGATAGGAACTAAACTTTGTTTATGAAAATATATCTTAAAGATCTTGGTTTGGGTTCCCAGAAAGAAGCAAGGTAGGACAGGGGGCCTGGGAATGTGTTTTGTCTTTCTGCCTAGGGAAAAGGTAGGGAAAAGTACCTGGAAAACTGGCCACAGATACACCAATAAGCTACAGAGCTACAAATACATGTGTAAAGAATACAGAGAATATAGGAAAGGAAAACAGCAAAAAACATTCACTATCACTGCTTCTCAGGCACAGAGAGGAAAGAAAATTTCCACTGAATGACCTGGAGCTGAAGCAGGATGGATGCTGCAGAGCCCAGGTTAAAAAATGGGAATGCTTTCAGCTGGGTTCAGGAGGAGTCAGTTTGATGTTTCCTGGGATGGGCTGCAAAAAGAAATTCTGTGTAACTTAATAGCTGTGGCCAAGCTGAAGGTATCCCAGTGGAGGCATTGAGAATCATTTTCTCTTTGACTAGTTTCATTCCACTTTTTCTTAGTCAATTAACACCAGGCTCCTCCATTAATATGAACCAGGAGGAGCATGGCAGGCCCCTCTGCTCACCCAGAGATGATCAGGAGCAAACAGAGCTGTTCATCATCTTCCAAAGGGCACCAGATGCTTCCAAACCCACAGCAGCCACTGCTGGTTTGGTTCTTAAATGATTACATGCAATTTTAGAGCAATTTGCAGTGTAATTAGGGCTAGTTAATTAATGCTTTCAATGTTAAACTGGTTTTGTGCTTCGGATGTGGTGCTGACTGGGGGTGCTGATCCCAGAGCTGTTCTGCAGGGGCAAGGGGCACCTTCAGTGGCCAGGGTGAAAACAAGCCCAGCCAAAAAGACCCCACTCAGGCCTGCTGTGCTGCAAAAATGGGGTTTAATAGCTTTTAATTATTCCATTTAATTTCTGGAGAAAATGTGGTGTGATGACCCCTCCCTCACGTGTATCCACAGAAGAGCTTTCCTTGTTTTACTGGGAATGGCAACGCTGAGTTTTGTTCCAACAATAATCCTGATGGGCAAAAATCATCACAGCTTTGCTGGTAACTCAAGAGAGATCTGCTGCAATGTTTCTTTGGGTGTGATTTTCCTGGGTGAGGTTCCCTCCTGTGCTGGGTTATTTAATGCAGTAACTCGAGTCTGGTCTGTGGTTCCAGTGAGCCTTGTCAGGCTGGGCTGGATAAGACCCAGTTCAGCCCCTCGGGGCTGGTTTGTGGCACAGACAGAGCACAGCTCCACATCCAGCAGGTCCGTGTGAGGCCTGTTCCCCTGAGAATGTGGGAAATCTCCCTAAGCAGGGTTGAGGCTGGCTGGAGCAGAGCCTGGGGCTGGAGCAGTCTCTGGTGGCAGAGCCTGTCCTGTGCCTCTGCAGCCATGCAAGCACTGGGTCTGCAGCAATGCATTCTATTCATCTCCATCTTAACGCAGGCAGTGAGATTTGGGAGGTTTTGGTGTTTCTAAGGGAATTTATTTCACTCTGAGAATCTTTTTCTATGCTTGTTCTGGAGATTTGGTCCAAGCCCAGCTCTGCCTGGCTGTGAGCTTTAGCGCCACCCTTCCAGCAGTGACAGCAGCCTGGAACAGCACTCCAGCCTCAGCATTCCCTGAAACCTGGCTCTCCATCTCTCCCCACCTCGCCTGCCCTCAGCCAATACAACCCAGCACCTTCAGAAGCCAGTTGCTCACAGGTGAAGATGAATATTAAGGATCTTTCCTCATTCATTTGCCCAGCAATTAGCAGTGATTAATAAAGTCAGCAAAGGCCCATCCTGTCCCCATACATCTCCCATGGCTCGGCAAACTGCTGGAATCCATCACCTGGAGCAGATTGTTCCATCAGCAGAGAACCAGACATAGCTGGAGGAGCCAGCACAGGTGCATCCCATCTCCTCATCCGGAGGTGCTGCTGCAGCTCCAGAGCAGCTGTGGCTCCCCGTAGTGCAGGAGATGCACGGAAAGCAGCTGGAACATTCCCAAGGGCAGCCTCCAGTACCAGTCACTCTTCCTAGAGCATAAGGATGATGCTGAAATAGGGGGATCCCTATGGTGACACTCCCAAAAGAGATTTGCCCTCAGTGTTTGGGCAGTTTCCTATTCAGAACTCAGTATTTGAGCCCCCTGGCAACATCCAGGAGCTTGAGAACCCTCCCAGGGAGGAGGAATGCCAGGTTTGCTGGTGTGGGGAGGATCTCAGGATGTTTGGGTGTTGCTCTGATTTTGTGGCCGCCCAAACATCCCTGGTGTGACAGCTGGAGAACCTTCCTGAGAACTGAATCTTTGAAGTGCTCTGAGGTCAGAACTGAGGTCAGGCTGGGCAGGAGCTCCCAGGCTGTGATTTGGGATTTAGCAGCTGCTGTGGAAGGGTCCAGCTCAGCTGAGGTGAGGCACCAGCACTCCTTCAGCCCACACTGCAGATGACCTGTTCATCCTCAGGAATGCCACCAGCACAGCCTGAGCATCCTGGGGTGGAAGTGCCAGAGCTGAGAGAAGGGGACTGAGCCTGGGGAACAGCAGTGACTGCGGGCTCAGCTCCACAGGAACCCAGCACTGCCTTTAACAACCCTTGAAAAGGGAGGAACGGGATCAAACAGTCATTAGCTGAATTGGGCAGCAAATGCAGGATGAGAGCCCAGGCAGTTTTTAGTAGGTCAGCTATCTATTTAAAGTAATTTGAATTATCTCAGGATAATTGAAATCCAGTGTTCATTCATTACTCTCGCTTTCGGGTCTTAAATTATTATATCCATAGCTCTGCCTCACATTTATCTGGTGGCCTCGGAGCCCTTCAGCTTTGCTGTCTGCAGCAGGTCACGGTATTATTTTCCTTCAAATTACACTGTGTGGACTCCCAGGCTCTCCAGAGGCAATTGGCTTGGCCAGGTGACAGCTGGAAGGGGAGAGATTGCCTCCATCTCATCTGGGCTGGTCGTGCTCAGCCCTGCAGCTTTGCTCTCCTCCCTCAGTGGCAGAGCCCTGTGGGGCTGCTCTGCCTCCTGAGGAAACACAGCAACCACCAGCAGTGGCTTTGGGGAAATGGGCAGGGCCGGAATGTTTGTGGTATTGCTCACTGGGACACAAGTTCCACTCTCAGGCTGCACCTGGAAGTTTTATTTCTCTGATGAGAGGGCTAAAAGCAGTTGCCACTTGGTTTATTCCACAACAGGTGATTTGTGCCATAAACCACATTCAGTTCTCATTGGCAATTCCTGAAAGGGAGCAGTGAAGGAAAAGGAAGAGAATCAGCTCCTATCCCAATGAACTGAAGCTCAACAGGTGAAACATTCCCTGCACATCTCTCCTGTGCCACATCCCTGCACAGCCCCCCTGTGCCACATCCCTGCACGTCCCCTGTGCCACATCCCTGCACAGCCCCCTGTGCCACATCCCTGCACATCCCCTGTGCCTCATCCCTGCACATCCCCTGTGCCACATCCCTGCACATCCCCTGTGCCACATCCCTGCACATCCCTTGTGCCACATCCCTGCACAGCCCCCCTGTGCCACACCCCCTGTGCCACAGTGGAACATTTTCCTTTGGTGCCCTGAGGAGCCAGGCACTGCAGCAGTGGCACAGAGCAGGAGGTTCTTTTTGATCGCTCAGTTCACCTCTTTGTCCATGGCAGTTGTACATTCCAGGTCCAGCATTGGGCTGCTGCATCTTTAGAGGTTCCAAAGTGGAAAATCTCCGCTGCCAGAAGGGGAATCCATCCAGGAGCCTCTGGAGAGCAGGAAAACCTCCAGGGCTGCCCACAGCCATCCTCAGCCCCACCACAGGAGCAGTGCTATTGACGGAGGTGCTGAGCTTTCAGCAGCTGAGCACTTCTGGGAGGCTGTAGGAGTGCAGGGGGTCCCAACATAGGGTGGTGACAGATCCATGCCCCTCCCCATGGGGCTGCAGTGACAGGGACAGGGACGTGGCAGCAGCAGCCAGGAGGGAGAGGATACTTTAGCTTCAATTTGTCTCATGCAGTTTATGGAAAGGGAGGGGAAACACTTTTAAAAATGGATAGGGAGAGAGATTTCTCTTTTCTTCACTTTATTACATGAGCCTGTGCCATCAGGGAATCTGTCATTGTGCCATCAGGGGAATCTGTCACTTGGGCCATCCCTCTCCTTGTCATCCACAGCACGGCCGGGAGGGGAGGAGGCAGCTGGGTGTGCAGGCTGAGCTGCGGCTGGCTCAGGGCTGCCACTGGCCTTGGACTCCTCTCTCTCCTCTTGGTTTATTTTTGGGGTTGTTTGTGGGGGGGGTTTTGGGAGGGAGAGGGTGGGTCTTGTTTGTTTGAGTTTGTTTGGTTCTTTTTTCCTGCAAGGCAAACTAGATCAAATGTTTTATTTGAATTTCTGCAGACGGAGATGATGTAACTCAGGCAAGATCTGTCACTGACTCCAGGAATGCCACGGAGATCTGGTGCTGCAGCACTTTTCCTTACAGGCAGGACAGTGCAAGGGGATTTTATTCCTGAGCTGGAGGAGCCCCTGGTATTCCTGAGGCTGGGGAAGGGTCTGTTCCTCACAGGTTTTGCTGGAGCTGATCCATTACACTGGAGCAGTTTGTCCTCAGGTGTCCAGCACGAGGAGGTATCAACCACTGTTACATTCTCTTCCTTCAGGGATGAGAGACAGATTATTTATCCATATCTAGATCTGTATCTACACTTATAGCTTCTGTTAGGCCCAAATTTGGGCTCATCCTGAGGCTGAAGTGTATCTGACAATCCAGGATATGGGTGGAGGGAGCCTGTGCTGCCCTCAGTGTCTGTCCGTGGTGTGGATCTGTGCCTCAACTCAGTGCCCAGGTTCCCCTTAAAGGACAGGAATGGGATAAAACCAAGGACAGAAACCATAGCTGAGAAAATGCCATTTGATGGAACTTTTGCAACCTCCCAGACCTCCCTTTCCTCACCTCAGAAGGTCTTTCCACCTTTGTAAATTCTTCTTATGCTTAAATGTGAGAGGGGAGGAGATGATTTCTGTGTTATTGAAGAAGGGATGGATTGGGCCAGGAAGGAGTGGAGGTGTCCTGCTGTGGCAGTGCTGGGCAGTTTCCCATTGGATCCCAGGGCCTCACTGTCCTTGAGCCACAGGAGACACAGCCCAGGATTTCTGCTGGGGTTTGGGGCTGGGTCTTTGGTTTGTTTTGTCTTTTTTTTAAACATAAGATTTAATAAGGACACCAAAACCCCAGACAGAGAAAGGGGTTTTTTCCTGCTATTGCACAAGAAATCAGAAGTTTCATCCTTGAGGGGTTCAGGCTGTTGTGTTTCTTTTTCTAGCTGTTGGGAACATTTCTGTTTATGGGAAGCTCGAATCATGAGGAAGTGTTGTGAAATGTCCGTGTGTCCCTCTGCTCTCCCACACTTTATCCATCCTCACAGAATCCCAGGATAGTTTGGGTTGGAAGGGACCTGAAATCCCATCCACTGCCACCCCAGCCATGGCACGGCCCCCTCCCAGTGTCCCAATGTCCAGCCTGGCCTTGGGCACTGCCAGGGATCCAGGGGCAGCCACAGCTGCTCTGGCAATTCCAGCCCAGCCCCTGCCCACCCTGCCAGGGAACAATTCCTGCCCAATCTCCCATCCAGCCCTGCCCTCTGGCAGTGGAAGCCATTCCCTGGCTCCTGTCCCTGCAGGCCTTGTCCCCAGTCCCTCTGCAGCTCTCC
>VZUI01055867.1:0-22205 GCA_013401135.1 Cettia cetti | reverse complement strand
CACAAGTGAGCTGCCAGACAGAAATGTAGAAGAGAAAGAGCTGATAGAGTATGCTGAGGATGGCAGTGCCATCAGATTGTTATTTGTACTACAGGTGTTTAAACTGCAGTTCCTTCTTTCACAGACGACTCCATGCAATGTTTGACCCTGCTTTGAAGATATCACATTAAGTAACAGAGAAAAGACATCATCTCCTTCTGGTTCTCTGTTTTAAGGTTTTGAAAGACCATGGAAAAGACTTTCTGGTCGGCAACCAGCTGAGCAAGGCAGATGTTCAGTTACTTGAAATTATTTTAATGGCAGAGGAGTGGAAGCCTGATATACTTGCCAAATTCCCTCTCTTGCAGGTAAATGAATGGGCACTTTGAATGGATAATGAATTGGGAAGGAGCACTGATTTAAACTGTCTGAGAAATATGGGAGAGTGGGAGTGTCAGAAATGACATGAAAATAATCGGGCACCCTAAGGACTTGGAGCTGGCCTCAACTACTGTTTTTTGGTTTGGTTTTTTTTTGCCACTTTCTGTCACTACAATCCCAAAAGCATAAGAGTAGGAAGCATGTAGTTTATTCTGCACCATGGAGGCATAATGTGACTTTCAGAACATGGATAAGATTGAAATGTCTGACAGTTGCAATGATTCTTAAGCACTGTGCTGTTTTGGTTTTGTTTTGTAGCGCTTCAAAGCAAGAATAAGCAATATTCCAACAATAAAGAAATTCCTGCAGCCTGGCAGCCAGAGGAAACCCCTAATACGAGAGGAAGAGGTATCCAAAGTGATCAGTATTTTTTACTGAACAGCAGCGTAAAGCCACAGAATCTTTATTTCAATGTGTTTGCTGACAGTGGGAAAATAATGAAAACACAGAAAACCAAGTTTTTTGATTCTACCAGCAAAGGAAATAGTTCACTAATTAGGAGGTCTATTGGACAGTTTCACCAATGTTTCCTTTGTCAGAAGGTCTATTGTAGCAGCTAAAAGCACTTTGCAGACTCTGAGAAACAAATGCTTGTCACCAGTTTAAAGGTTACTGAGAAAGGAGGAGTCAGGATGGTGTCAGGTGTTAGTGAGACCTTGGAATGCAGGAATCCATATTGACTTACATCACTTTATATTAAACCAAGTCAAATACAAGTTGTACTGGAGTTGTTCATTTGAATCACTTAAATCAAGCTCCACTACCTGAGGTTAGCATGACTGTTGAACTTTGCTAAAAACGCACATTTATGTAGTGAAAGTTGTTCCTGCCCAGGGCAGGAGGATTGGAACTAGATGATCCTTAAGGTCCCTTCTGACCCAAACCATTCTATGACCCTGTGATGTTAAACCAAGTTTGTAAAAAAAGGAGCGAGTGCTGTAAATCCAGCTCCAACTAGAGTTGGAATTTTCAGCTGGAAAACTCAGGGCACTGTAGCTCCTGCCAAGGCCAACAGTTTCTTCATAAGAAATGTGATGCAGCTGGAACCTGTTTTCATCATCTGTTGTGTTTCTTCCCCCCTGCTCTTTTCGGGCTGGCTAGCAGCTGCAGGAGGCTGGGGGCAACACGAATCACCACAATCATTGAAAAAGGAAATGAACCTATGTTTTTCAGCAGCAAAGCTTGTATTAAAGAGAGTTGTTAGAGGAGCTGTTTCTTTCCCACCTTGCTGAAACATTCAGACAACACTTGCATCAGCTGACTGCTGTCAGAAACTCAAGCCAGAAATTTGGGCTATGAGTACTGACTCCTGCCAGGACAAGCTCTGGGCATGGCCATGTGGTTTCAGGATTCCCCACACACAACCCAGCCTTCAGCCACATGGAGCCAGAGCCCCTGGCACAAGGAGTGCTCAGCATCCCTTGCAGAAGGGCTGCAGCCCCAGCCTTTCCCCAGTCACTCCATTGCTGCTGCCTCGGGAGCCTCCAGGCCTGTCCTCTGCTCACTGTGTCCCGGCCATGTCCCTGAGATGCAGCTGCCTCGGAGCCAGCCCAGTGGAAATGTCCAGAAAACCTGGGTTTGTTACCCAGTGCACAGCAAACCAATATTTACACACTTAAGAGAGACATTGACTATTAATTTCAGAGTTGTGCAAGCCTGGTTGCTCAGTGATATTCCAAAAATTAGGGACAACTTTTTAGTATTCATTCATTTTAGCAAGCAAAGGCATTAATGTTGATTGACTGCAAGTCGTGTAGTTCTCTTAATAAGTAGTATTCTATCTTCTATTGGTTAATGATTCTCCCTCTTCTCATGCTAATTAATCTGTATGCTCTGGTGGGCTGTGAGTCAGTAGTGAGGGAATCTCTCCCTGCTGGAATTACCTTTTTTCCCAGTCAGAGCTGAGCTCAGCACAGTTGCTGAGTGGGCTTTATTAGTTTCTTCCTGATCTTGGGAGTTCTGCCAAATGCCCTTGTGGTTCATAAATTTTGTATTGCATGTATCCACTATCAGAGGTACATCCTTCTTTCCAAGCCTTGTTAAACTCTCCTTAGGCTTGTGATCATTAAAACCTTAACGTTCATTAAAACCTCATGTTCAACCCTTAACAAGGCAATTCTCCTGACAAGTAATTTCTCTTTCCCATAGCTGGACATCACTTAGACCTTGTTTGGTAGCTGCTCTGTTTCACGGATTAGAACTTCTTTCTTGTTCATTAGGCTTGATAGTATACAAAGATCAAACATCAAAGCACATCCTTTCTCAAGAAAATGTTTACATATCCCACATTTTGCAACAGAAACTCCGCAAGACTTCAGGGACAAGGCCGAGATGGCTTTTCTCTGAGGCGCGCTGGGAGGCTTTGCCGGCGGCGGGCGGTGGGCACGGAGAGGCCGCGGCGGAGGCCGAGGGGCGGGGCGGGCGCCTGAGGGGCGGGAGGGTCGTGCGTCGGGGGCCGGGCGCTGTGTCGGCGCTGTGTCGGCTCCGTGTCGGCGCTGTGTCGGCTCCGTGTCGGCGCTGTGTCGGCTCCGTGTCGGCGCTGTGTCGGCGGAGCGGCCCGGGCAGACGGTACTGCGGCGGGGGGCGGGCGGTGCCGGCCCGGTGGGGTGTGTGGGTTTTGCCGGGATCAGGACTCCTGCCCGGAGGGCAAAGGCCGAGGTGCATGACAGACCGGCTGGCCCTGGAGGAACGTCTGCCGTGCTGCCCCAGGGAGTTTGTCCAGGGGTTATTCCCCAGCCTCTCTCCTGCAGCCGGGACCAAGACGGGCAGGTGGGTGGGCACAGAGGGTTTGTGTTTAGCTCTGGGTAGGATCAGCAGGGAAGCTGAAGAGGAACTGCTCTTTGGAGTTTTGCAAGTTTTGCAATCTCTGGGCGTTCTTTGCGTTTCCCCTCGCCCAGACAATCCTCCTAGTTCGGGCGGCTTTTCGAATCCGGACTTGGCCCGAGCCCCAGTGGAAGCCACCCGCTGGTGAGCAGTTTCACTCTTAAGATGGTCCGGAGGCCGATGCAGCGCTGTGCTGTGAGGTCGTACTGTGGAACAGCCCCGTGCGGGACGGGTTCGAGCAACAAGCGCTGCTGAGAACTGCTCTGGGGCCCATATCCAATTAGGAAGAAAGTTTAAGATCTTGGATCAGATTATGAGCTTGCTGCTAAATTAATCTGCTTGTTTTCTCACTGAAAGGGTGGTGCCTGAATTGTTTTGGACGAAACTGCGTGGGGGGTTTTAATACAGTCATCACAGCAACAGCTGCCTCTCTGACACCTGTGGTCCAAGGAAGGTCTGATGCACTAAAACATCAAGAAAGTTTATGGTTAATTTTCAGGTCAATTATTGCTATTCAAGAAAGACATTTTATCGATTTTGTGACTCTTTTATCATTACTCACTATTTTATGAAGGGATATTCATTACAGAGCCATAACAGGGTCAGCAAAATATTTTGCAATCCTATGTAAGTGTTTAGCCTAAACCCCAAATTTGGACCTTTAGCAGTGCATTTGCGGGGAGATATCCCTGGCTGTTTTGAGTGGAACACTGAATTGAGACTGGCAGTCTCAATGGATGGGCTGAATTTTATCAGTGGAGAGGTCAAGGATGTTTGCTCTTTCCTTTTATGCTAGCCTATCCTTACAGTGTGTTTCTCAGCCTTGATCCCATGTGCTGGAGGTTAGAGTGCAGTTCTCTCTGATGAAGCTGAGATCAACACCTACTTTCTGAGCATCAGGAAATGAAGTATTTTTGAAGTATAGAAGGTCAGGAGTTCTCTTGTTACAGTGTAAGTCACACATGGGAAATAGAAATGAAGTGTGTATCATAGTCTTATGTATGTAGGGCCTGGTAAAGGAGCTGTGCCAAGTCACTTCTCTGAATGCCTTGTTGCTGTTGAGGCATCAGGAAGCTAGCTAGGCATCCAGCAGCACTAGATTAGATGCCAGCTCCACTCACGACATAATCTATTGACAAGCACATCTTTTTGTATCAGGAGAACTTTGCTACAAGAGACTGAGGTATCTGGGGACACAGACACTGCCAGGGCTAGGTGGAAGCTGAGCAGTGGTTTTGAAGACCTGCATTTTGGATGGGGGCACCTCTTTCTCCTGTGAGTCCAGTTCCTACTAGAGTGATGGCTCTGTGCTGTAGAGCCTGTGGAAGGTAGCACCCAACACAAAGGACTTCAATGGAGAGGGCCAAGGATGCAGTCTCCCCTGTCACTGTTGTGCTGTTTGTGCCTCTTTATTGATGCCTTGGGATTATGGCCAAAACTTTTACTTTGTGGCTCAGCTATGTATTGTGAAGTTTATGCAAGCATAAATAAACCTGCCTGTGAACAGATAAACCCTTTGCTTAACAATGAAGCATTTTGTTAGTCTGTGCCTCTATCTCCCTATGAAATTTGTTTCATTCTTCTGTGGCTCATTAGTGATAAGAGTACAGTCTTAGCTTTGTTTCCAGCATCAGGCAAGCTCACATCATCTGCCAATACAGTGGCATGTGACTGCACATGGTAGGGAAATTTGAAAGGATGAAGTGTTTCATCCCAGTGCCATCATCTGATGGGCTGACTTGAGCCCCCTGCTGCCAGGGGCATTGCCCAGGCCTTATCTGCCCAACAGAGGTCAGTCCCATCCATTTGGTTTTTGATTGTAAAGTTAAGTTTTTTGGGACAGATAGAATATAAATCCCTGTTACAGTTTGACTGTAGCAGAGCTAGCTAAATAGGGAACACAGACGGCCTGGTGAAGTATGTTGCTTTTAAAAGCATATTTGTGAAGGCACAGGAGCACAGGGCTCTGAATTGTCATATGAGAGAGGTGAAAATAGTGCTGGTGACACTAGTTTGGTGTTCTTGGGAAGCCATTCATTTGATACAGTACATTTTTCAAGTATGGTATAACATGTGACAAAACGCAACACCTACTGAAGAGATTGCATCACTGCAAGGTTAAAAATGTGTTAATTCGGGAATACCCTACAGTTCTGTTTTGGTTGTAAAATGCCAGTAAGCTGTCAAAACTACAATAATATATTATTGCTTATTGTCATGATGTGGTTGAATGGCTGCATATTCTGGTAGTGTGTAGTTTTTCTTTTATTCCATTATTCCACAGGAAACTTGGTTCATCAAGCGCAAATGTGTAGGACTTGACTGTTCTTCTGCTTTCATGTTTTCATTCAACTGTATTTAGTAGTTTGGAGTGGAACATTCAAAATGCTAATTTAAAGCATGCTTCCTATAAGATCGTCATCTTTATTTTATCAGGAAGCAAAAACTCTGAAATCATGGCAGGGAAACCCAAGCTCCACTACACCAAGGGAAGGGGGAAGATGGAGTCAATCCGATGGCTGTTAGCAGCAGCTGGGGTTGAGGTTTGTACCTTTTTTTATAAAGCAATTTGTGATTAAAATAGGTATTCTCTGGAAGGGTTTCCCAATTGCATCTGTGCTTACATATATGCACATCATCATATATTGTGATGCAGAATGCTTAGACTGATACACTCTTGTGTTGTATTTCATGTATTCCTTGAGCAATAGTTGCACAGTGAAGAGATTTCAACATACAAAGAGAATTGATGGGTGTCATTTTTGAAACATACTTTAAGCTGAGATTGTAAATTGTTGCTACAGACAAAACTATGACTTTTTCTCAATGCTCATAAATTCCTGTATCTCATGGGTCTTCTCCACTGAAAGACCATGCATACCACATGCATGAACATTCTCTCCAAACAAAGTGCCTTTTGTACTTTGGGTCAGGACCTGCGTAGGATAAATCAGCAGATCTGTCCCAAAGGCAGTGTTAGGAGAACTATCTAGATTCACATCAGGCGAAGGCCATCCTAAGACATCTTAATTTCTATATTAAGTTTTTGTTTGAATACTTTTTTTGAAACTATTTGTACTCTGTTGGAAATAAAAGGCTTTTTAAAATGGTGCTGACTTGAGAATGTTGCTGATAGAGAATTTGCAGAGCATGACTGCTGAGGAAACCAAAATCTTATCCTCATTCAAAAAAAAAACCCCAACAAAACCCCAGTGGATTAAAGAGGGAGATAAATGCTGTGTAAGAGAGGCATAATTTACAAGAAGTTTCTCAATATTTCATGTGGTATCAGCTGCTTTTTAAGTGAGTGATTTGGTATCCATTTATGGTTCATGCAGGTGAGTCTGGTCTTTAAAATGAGGAAGTTCCTTCTGGAGCATAATGCATTGTACAGTCCTGTGGGGCTTGGGACACCAAAGTCTTGGCTTATTTGCTGGAGCAGAGATGAAGTAGGGGGTCTGTTAAGGAAACTTTCCTGTCTGACCTTTCAGGAGCCTCTCCATCAGTCCTTAAAATAATTTAGTCGTGGTGCAACAACAGAGTAACAGGTTGTGCTTGTGCCTCCAGGGAGGGACCCGGAACAAAGGAAACCCCGGGTGTTTGATGCCCTCACAGTTTAAATGAAGGTTTGGGCTCATGGGCTACTGCTGTGTCTCACCTGGCCAGTGCCACAGGCCCCTTTGTTGTGCAAATGGAGGCTGTTCCCAGCTCTTGCCTTGTGCTCCATGAGCTCCACGAGCAGCTGGAACTGCAGCTGCTCACCCAGCTACTGGCACTGAATGGATTCCTTGACAGGGTCAACATTGAGAAAAGTATAGAGAATAGTGTGGAGAGGTGGACTCTAACTGCCAGACTTCCTTCTACTCCACTGCCTTTAGAATGACAGTGTTGTTTTCTATTGTTGCTTTTCAGTTTGAGGAAGAATTCATAGAAACGAAAGAAGACTTAGAAAAATTGCGCAATGGTGAGTCTGTAAACTGTGGCCTAAACATAAATTCAAACAAATGTAACAAAAGAACAACAGGAGGTATTTTTTAAGACCTGCAATATGATATGACCTGTAAAGAAGATCTGCTTCCTTGTGGATGCTTTCATCCCCAAGAACTAGAAATGTCTCTTACCAGGTCTATTCCTTATTTTCAGTGTAGTACTTCAGCACTCTGAATAGTTTGCTCCTTTTTCTTCCCTAGATGGAGTCCTGCTGTTTCAGCAGGTGCCCATGGTGGAGATGGATGGGATGATGATGGTGCAGACCAGAGCCATCCTCAGCTACATTGCAGCAAAGTACAACCTCTATGGGAAGGATCTGAAGGAGAGAGCCTGGTATGGTAACAGTGTACCACTTACTAACACTCATCCATGATTGTTAATATTTACAGAAAGAATGTTGCTGTGAAGTATCTGCAGGTAAAGGTGAGTATACATAACAGACTGTCACTGACTGTTTATTTTGTGGGTTTATTTTGTGAGAATGGAAGGGCAACTCCAGAGATTGTGGAAATTATTATGGACTGGTAGCCAGCATCCTCTCAAGATTAGACCTCAAAACTATTTTGTTTTTCCTAAAGTGGCTTGCATATGTAGTCTTTTCTCCCACAGCATAAATAAATAGATTATCAATGGAAAACAGCATGAATTCCACTTCAAATACATTGATTGCAGCCTTTTATCTTTTTTATTGCATACACTGTGAGCCTGTTTTACAATTTGTGCTTTGAAAAAAACTGGAAGTTTTCTCAAAGTGGAAGAACCAAGAAAATAAACCAGCGTCTTATGTTACATTCATTAATAAACATTTTACTCAGTGATCACTTCAGCATTGTATTTCAGGAAAATAACTAAAGTGGCAAGTTTGAATGATATATGTTGAATGAAAATATTTGTTTCAGGATTGATATGTACGTGGAGGGAACTACAGACCTAATGGGAATGATCATGTATCTCCCTTTTCAACCAGCTGATACAAAAGAAAAGAATCTTGCCTTAATCATTGAACGAGCTACAACCAGGTACTTTCCTGTTTATGAAAAGGTAAGTAATAAATCACCAGTAGTTCACAAAGACTCCCCCTCCTACCAGTAGTTCCAGGCTCCCCCTCCTACCCCACTCTCCTGTCCCCACACATGTACTTTCCAGAAGGCAAGTGACAGTACAACTCTAGAAATGTATGATGGAGCCAGTATCCAGCAATGTGAAAAGAGTGCCACAAAATCATTTTTGGCTGGTTTCAGTACTGGGTCTCTGCTGTCTTTCTTTTCCAACCTAGCTTAGTGGCTGATGGCTCCCAGCATTTTGCCTAAATGCACCATTTCAATACTTGTGCCAGCCTTCAGTACTGACTGTCTGGAAGTGTAATATGTTATAGAATTGTTAAGGTTGGAAATGACCTTCTAAAGATCATTAAGTCCAGTTGTCAACCCAGCACCAACACCATATTCACCATTAAGCTATGTCCTCCTGTGACATATCCACATGTTTCTTGAACTGTTTCAGGGATGATGAGTCCACCAATTCCCTGGAGAGTCTATTCCAGTGCTTTACAACCCTTTACATGAACAAAAATTTCCTAAGAGCTAATCTAAACTTCCCTTGGTGCAACTTGAGTCCATTTTCTCCTGTCCTGTCCCTGGTTACCTTGGAGAAGAGGGTGACCCCCATCCTACTACAACCTCCTGTCAGGGTGTTGTAGAGAGTGGTAAGGTCTCCCACTCAGCCTCCTTTATTCTTGCTACTCAAAGTTAAATATATTTGTGCTTTACAACTAAGGATCCAATTCTATGATCTTCCTTAAAGCTATTGCTTAATTGTATTATACATAAAGACTATAATTTTCATTCTCTGAATTTCTACTTGGGCATCCTTGGGTGTGCACACAGAGGCTCTGCAAGCAAGATACATGTAGCATAGAAAGCATAAAGCAATTATTTACTGGCTAGCATGTATCAAAGTGTTAGCCTGAGCTGGGAGGGAAGGCATTGGTATGCTTGCCATCCCCTTGGAGCACATGAAGAGGGTTTCTGGCTAGGGAGGAGTTGGTCAGGAGGGGATGGATTGTTCATTCTTCTCCCTGGAACATTGCCTGGATGTTACTGAACTGCCATTTTCTACCAACTTGCTGTTTGTTCTGTTGTTTTATTTCTCCTGTAAGGGTATCTTTTTTCTTTTTTTCTTTTTTTCTTTTTTTTTTTTTTTTTTTTTTTTTTTTTTTTTTTTTTTTTTTTTTTTTTTTGTGTTAGAATTTTTCAGTTTGAATTGAGCCAGTGTGATCCTCATCTCACAAGTTTGTTTCTGTTTGCAGCTTTTCCTTTTGTGCCACATGTGGTGTGCTGTACAGACTTTCTTGCGGTGCTTTTTCAGGGCATAGTGGTGTCCTCGGAAATCTGCCAAGGGTACAAAGCTGTGTTGTTTCAGAGCTGAGCTGGGTGTCCAGCTTGAAGCCTTGTTTACCAGGCAGCTGAAGTCCATTCAAAAAAACAAACAAACAAACAAACAAAACCCCAAACCAGGACTTGATGCAACTAGAGCCTTAAATTGCACAAACAAAACCCACAGAGGCTGCCCTGTAAAATAACAATGTAAATGACAATCCATCACCTCTGTAGTAAGAGTTCATATATATCCACTCCCATACCAATGGAGGGCTGTGCTGAGAGATATTGATTACACATACTAATCTTTCAAAGATTAAAAGTCTGATATGTATTTTAAGTTATTAAACAAAAAAATGCATCAAAATTCTCTAAGCCTGTGCCTAGGTGGCACAAACTACTGTTGTGATATGTTTTAGCAAGTATGCTTCACATAGGAGAGTCTTTAAAGAAATCCTTGTTTGCTTATGGTAAAGACACAGCTGAACTTTTCCATTTTTTTAACCTAGTTAATTTTGTTAAAATGGTTAATGATTTTCTTTCTATACCAGCTGTTTAAGATGCCCATTGATTCAGCCTATCAGGGTTTGCAGTCTGTGTGTTATTCATTCAGCAAGCTGACAGGAAACATACCTAGCTGCGAGTGTTCACTTTAAACACTCAGCAGCCAAATGGAGCAGCAAAAGGCAATATAAAGCCCTGCAGGAAATCAGATCCTGATGCTATGGTTGGGAGTTTCCATCCAGTCTGATAAACAAGCTGTGGTGGACCTTCTTAGAGCAGCATAGGAAATAACTACCCGAAGGTATCAGCTGTGACTCTGCCCGTGATTGCTGCCTCTGTGCTGGAACTGGCAGAGGGGCCTGGAGAGGCAGTTGGCTTCCAGAGTCACAGACTGATGTCTTGCACGTTTGTTACTCAAGAGTAGCCTTGGTGGGACCTAGGCACAGACACGCCCTTCTCTTGCTCCTGATAAAAGGGTGGTAGCCTTCAGGGCAAAGGTAGGCTGGAGAGCTGGTGACTGCTCTGAAGCTGTGCTGCAACCTAAATCTCAACTTGTCTACTACAGTTGTTAGTAGCTTTGGCAGGCTGTAATTCTTGCATCAGCAGTTTGCTGTAAAGGAGTCCTTCCTTATGGGATAAAGGGTGGGAAGGTTGTATTCCTTCATTCTGGACATATTTCAAACTGTAATCAGCAGTCTCAAATTTTGCTGAAACATCTGGAAATTCACTTTTTTCTTAAAAATTCGAGGTGTGCTTACATGTAAACTGGCCTGACTACCTCTTCCAATTACTTTAGTCCTGTTTCTTTTGAGTGATTAAGTCTTTCTTGTGGTACTGGACTTGGTATACAGCTACCTGGTGCAGTAGGTTAGAGAGAGAGAGATGGGATCACACACATTGAAACATGAATTCTGATTTAATGTTTTTGTTCAAGGAATATTTATCACTTTCTAACTTCATTGGTTCTTGCATGGCTTTGCTCTGCTGTGTTTTTTTTAGAAATCTGTCTGCAATGAAATACCTAGATAAAATTGTTACATCCCATCTGAATTTTTATTCATACTTTATAGGCCTTAAAAGATCATGGGCAGGATTATCTTGTTGGCAACAAATTAAGCTGGGCAGATGTCCATCTGCTGGAAGCCATTTTAATGGCAGAAGAATGTAAGGCTGATGTACTGTCTGCATTCCCTCTGCTACAGGTTAGTAATCATCTGGTGTCAATATGGAAGGTAACAAACAAATTTCACTGACTGTTGTTAAAAATTAATTGATGTTAACATCTCTTGAGCCATTGTACTGACACTTCTCTGGTCTGTTTAACTACAAAAACCTACACTCAGGGCACTGCCTTGCCCCAGAGCTGCTGGGGACTCACAACTCATTTTTCTCCAGTTCTGGTTTTCCCTGGCTGTTCTCAGCTGGCAGGAATTCACTCACCAGTGCTATCAGTTTGGTCCTTTGGTGCTACTTCCACGTCTTCAAACACAGCAACAACATCTGGAAGGAATGTCTCTGGCCTGGTGTGTCTGCACTTCCTGTCCTTTTCTTTTTGCCAGCAAAATTAAAATTTTAGGAAATCATATACAAAAAGCAGTAAAGTTTCATATATCCTGACTTCTGTAGTGCTTTGCACTGAGGTATTCCTGTCCTTGCCTTTTTTTTTTTTTTTTTTTTCCCCTCAAATATATCTTCAGGGCTGGGATCCAGGATGTGGGGTTTTTTCTTCTATTTTCTACTAGATGAATCTTAACTCTTTAATATTAATCTCTCCCATTCCCATCTGGGAAACTAAGGTATAGCACCAGCATTACAGATCAGAAAATGCTACTACCTTTTTCAGTTTAATAAGTATGTCTGACAAGTAAAAATCCAAGTCACCTGATCTTTAAGCTATAAAGGATGGAATTCCTTAATCTCACTGGCTTTACCGTTGCTTCTTACAGGCTTTTAAAGGAAGAATCAGCAACATTCCAACAATCAAAAAATTCTTACAGCCTGGCAGCCAGAGGAAGCCACCAACAGATGAGAAGTTTGTTGCTGTTGTGAGGAAAATATTCAATATCTAATCTGATGAAGATAACCCAGCTATAGTGTATTACCAGAGCTTGCCTTGTAAGTGTAAATTGCATAGATGTACTCTGTAACTTGCATCATATAGCCAGTGTTGAAACAATACATTGTGAATACACTTTGAAATTAGAGTAGAAGGCTAATTTGGACCTGTTGAGTCCAGAAAGAAAAATTTAATGAAGCAGTTATATGAAATAAAATATGCTGACACTTTGTGTGTGTTCAATTACAGTGCATGCCTGGTGGGGTAAAATGTTCAACTGTAGCTTCCTGAGTACTGCAGAAAAGCCATATGATCCCCAACCCCCTTTTTATAAACTGCAGGAGAGAGGAGCCACACTGTGAAAATTGAGAAGTCATTTAAATTCAGGCCTAGAATATTTTGGGTTGATTTTCTAGGTTGTCTTCTAGAAAGTTCACTGTCTCCCTGCTGTATTTCACAGCTTGAAAATTAGGTAAATAAAACCTTTAAAAGTAAAATTAAAATCCATGATCCTTTTAAGTTTATGGGCAGAAACTTTTCTAATCCCCACATGAAACTCTTAGGAGGGATTTTTTTCACTGAAAAATCATAGTCCTTGTGTTTAATTGGCCTGCTATGGTTTTCATTCGCTGAAAGCACCTCTTCCCTTCCTCTTCTTTTTGCTGCTTGGCTGGCTGGTCAGTGAGGCAAACGCCCCTTGAGTGGTTTTTTTGTAAGGTTTACTTTTGCAGTCATTTCCCACAGTTATAAAGCCAACTGTACTGGCTGCTTACCTTTTCAGTAAGAGTGAATTTTACCTCAACAGTGTTTAAAGCATGCACTACTCTGTCAGATTCTTTACCCTAATTTCATGGGAACTGTCCCTGTTCCCTTTAAGAACATTGCCATAAACCAGCCTTCTTTGCACTTAGTTGTTTCTCCTCAGTAGGACTCCAACTGATTAAGCAAACAGCCAGCCAGCCAGGAAGAATTGCTGCCCAGCAAAGTTAACTCCTTTCCTGACTTGTGCCTAAGAAGAGCCATGTGCATCTCACAGTACAAACCACAAGTGCCCCAGTCACCTGGGCACTGCTGAGTTCCAAACAGGTTTACAGTAAAATTACCTCAGTAGCCTGAAGCAGTGCTTTGCCATGCCCAGCAGAGTACTCGTTTTCCTCTCTTCCAAACAAGTGCTATGACTTATGAACCATCACAAAGGTCGTATCATGAGACATGATAACCTTCATAAGCAAACTTTGTATGAAAAAAAATGAAAAGCAGCAAATTTCCATTTGACTTCAAGAGTGCACCCAACCCTACTGCTTCCTCATGATTTGGCTTATATTCCCTGTACACCAGAAGACAGTCTTGGCCAAACTTTGAGACCCCAGGCATATTTATTTTGTACACAAATCAAAGCAACTTCAATCCCTGAATAGTTTATGATTGAACAGTCTCTTCTGCTTATGGAGGGGACTTCAGCAAGAGAATCTGTGTGAGACTGGAATGGCAAACCTATTCCAGAGTACTGAGAGCTTGGAACCTCTCTGTGCAGCATGATGAACCTCAGCCCTGGTTCATGTCTCTGGCAATTTAAAGCATGGTACATGTTTTAAACCACTACTGAATACAAAGCAGAGCACCAGACTCTTCCATTGACAAAATGGCTCACTCACCTGCTTAAAAAACTGGTAAGCTTCAAACATTCTACATTTTATTTGAACACTGATTTTTTTATATTTAGAATCAGGGGAACAAAAACGCGTGTTGGAAAGGAAGGTGGTTTTCTAGCACAACACAGTACAGGCCCAAGACTGTTTTGATTTGATACTGATTATATTTAATCTCAGAAACTATAAAATTATACTTCAATACAAGATACCTTTTTAGCATAAACATCTATTTATAGATATTCTTTCAGAGATACAGTGCAAGAGTAATTTAATTTCCTGGGGTGCTCTGCACCCCTAAAAAAGATCAAACTTACAAAGATCCCATGAGTTTAATAAACTGCCTAAATGAAAGTAGATCAAAATATACCAACAAAACACTTGATTTAAAAAAACCAACTTTTAAAATATTAACACATGTCAATAATCAAATAACAGGTAGAGATCTTTTACAGAAAATATAAATGCAGTATAAGACTTGTGTTCAAACTTGTCTTTCAAGTATGGAGAGCACGTCTGTTTGGTGGCCATGGCAGTCAAATTCGGTTCTACATTCTCCTACAGCAGCATAAAAACAAGCCTCAAAATCATCAAAAGGCTGAAAAAAACCCCAAAACAAGAAAACATAAATATGGTTGTCATTAATAAAATCAGTGAAAGTCATAATTAAATAACAGTGCATTCATAAATAACACTAGTGTCTCTATTAAGCCATCTTTCTAGGTGTCTAAATCTACACTCTCAGTGTCTTGAAAAACAAAGTCCACCAAGGCTGGAAAAGCAATCCACAACAGAAAAGAACATTTTCCAGTGTAAGTCCTCATTCTTAAATTTTGCATCTTGACAATTTGCTTCTAATTTTTTCCTCTCTGTATGTAACTGAAGTAAAACAAATGGTGTTATGTTAAATCTGGTAACAATAAAGCAACAGTTATTCCTTCAGAAGATGGAGATTCTGATTTACACTTGAAAAATACTTTGCATTACAGACTCATTGGCAAAAAAGTTTTGAACTTACTCCATAATTTAATTCCAAATTAATAAGTTCAGAAAATTATATTTTCCAGAATGCCAAACAGCAGCAATAAGGCAGTTTGAACAGTCAGATTCTTTTTTTTTAATTTGCATTAATACTGACCAAAGTCCTTAGGTCAGGTAAAAAATGTCCTGGTTTTCAACAGTACTATGCTCCCCAGTAGTTTCAAATGCAGCACTTTTAAACCAAAGTGTTTACCTTTTTTTTTAAGATGATTGTGTTGTATGAAATTACACTAATTTTATGTGTATGTGTCTGAAAACACTAAGGCTTATCTAGGTTCTTCCAAAAGCCTTATCAATATGCATTAATATTTAACTGCTGACCTCTCCTATCTGTGCTGAGAAAGTAATTTCTTATCAGCTGCATCTGCATCAGTAACATGAAAAAGAAGTTCACTGAAAACAGGACTGTGAAGCCCAAACGAATTTCACTTAAGCTGTATAGTTGCCGAATTACAGTGACTTCCATCAATACTGCCTTGAATTGGGTGTGAAATGGCAACTATTTGAAAACCAGTGAAATATTTACATTAAGATCTGCAATATGTATTTACCTCAGGCATGCTACTAGTCCAGCTGGCATTAATTTCTTGGACCTCTTGAACCTCATTCCCATAATAATGGTCAAAAGAAAAGATGAAACTGTGAAAGACAATCCAATATATTTATGTTCTCACTTTTCTCAGTGGACCATTCAGTAACACACAGACTTATCAAAGGTCATAGCTGTTTTCCTATGAACTGCAATTTAGTGAATCATTAGATCAGAAATAGAGTCTGTAAAAACATTCTTGCTTTTCCAAAACACACCATTATGATTTCTTTTAGCTACAAATAAAGTTTTCATGTGGAGCAGAATGTTAAATCTTATTCCATGAAGACTAGGTAAGTTTTCAGTCAGTCAGTTCTACTCACTCATATCTAAATTCATGGGACAGCAACAAAGTAGAAAGAATCTCGGCCATAACAGAAACATGTATACTGAATCACAGGAATAGTTCTCATAAATCTCAACACTCTAGATCATTGCAGCTTTTTTAACTCTTCAGGGAGCTAGAGCATTCCAATTCTTTTTTCTTTTATTTTTAGAATATTTGCTCTTTATTTGCTGAGCCTTAAAAGCTATATTGGAAGTTTTGCCACCTGTTTTTGCTACAGAATATGGCTATCAGGATCTTCTTCATGACTACAAGTCCTTTGGAGCCTTTTGCTATGAGGGAACCATCCTTGCCCCTGACAAGAGGTGGGCAGCCCAAGAGGGCAAAAAGTGCAGCACAAGCAGCAGAGAACAAACATCATGAAAGAAACTGCATCTTCTTCCTGGAGTAGTCTTACCTAAAAATGGAGGCAGCAATGAACTCATCAGGCATAGGGATTTCACCCTGAACTATGGCTGCAGAGGGCTACATAAATGAGAAGATTGAGGGGAACACATAAAACTGCAAAGATAGCTACCTTCATTAAAGAGCTGTCACTTAAAATGCTTGCTAGAAGTGGGCAGAGAGGCAGACTTCTCGTGAGCAGCCAAAGTAATGGCAGTTATATGTTGCTGTTGGACATGAAATAAAGAGCTTGACTCCAAGGCAGAATAAATTTCAGAAGGCTTTCTATTTTCAATTCACTCAGCTCTTTTATAACATGCTGCTCTAAGAAAGCATATGAGTGGTCTGGAAATTAACACCTTTCTCTATTGGTTAAATAATAGAAACAACAGCTGGGAGAGGAATTGTTATGAGAAACCCAGAAATGTTTATGAGTGGAGAAATATTGTTTACATGAATTATCCTTGAATGAGAATTCTTTCAGGAAATCTTCTCATGAGAAGGAAATCAGCTACTGACAGGCTGAAAAACCTTGCAGACTCAGAAAATCAGATCCACAGTTATACAGATCTCTTCCCTGTTTATGGAGCAGTTAAACCATCTGGCTAATTCTTTTCAAATCCCTTTGTCTAGTCCTGGGGCAAATCCTGTGTTCATAGGTGTCAAAATTAGTTTTAAACTCACTTCAGTATTATAAAACAAGCCTGACAGTTACAGAATTCTACCAACTATGTGCATTCATTAAAGATACCTTCCAAAGAAAAATATTATGCTCCATTATCCATTGCTCTTATTTTCTAGTCATGTAGCCTTGATACTCTCAGGAATGTCTCAAGAGTGAACTATTCCACAGCATGTAACTGTGGATTATTGCCAGACTCCTGAGTATATTTACAGTTTATTACAAGCTACAAAGCATATTCACTCTGTAATGTTCTTTTTTTCCCATTTGCTAGTATCTGGCTTTTTCACAGGTTCCAGAGACTTTTTAACATATTTAACTTTTAGAACAGATTTTAGAAAGTGCTATACATTCATTGTTTCACCTTAAACCAGTAAAAGAAATCCAATAAATCAAGACAAATTCAATCCAGTGAATCATATTCAGATCAGAATCAACTTGCATTGTGAATGCTACTAACTCCTGCATACTGAGATGTGAATTTCTACATCTACTTCAAGCACATAAAAATGTATGAAAGTATCCAAGAAACCACAGAGCTTATTTCAGGTGAAGTAGGAAAATGCCTGAAATAAGAATTTATAAAACAGCTAAGAGAATTTGCCTGGGGTACCCATAGGCTACATAATCTTTGTATGTAGGACAAGTTAAAACAACATTACAATCAAGGTCTTGTACTAAAATATTACCTAAATTACTGTAGGAGAGTCTTGCATAGGTGAAAAATACTGTAAATAATTATGGTTTGGATAGATGGGTTGGTTTTAGATTTCCTAACCTTTTAAAAGTTTGAGCACTTGCTTTATTTTTACATTGTAATTTACTGTAGTGGTTTGTAAGGTCAGAGCGGTCACTTTCTTCCATGCACCTAATTTCCAACTTTCATTTGTGCTCTAGCTGCTATTCACATTTTTGGCATGTTAGGCATAAGTGAAAACATTCTAGTTTTCCACAAAAGCAATACACATTTATAATAAAAAGCAATTAAACCATTTCTTTGTAAACATCCTTAATTAAATCTGCTTTAAAAAGTCTTTGTTCCTTTTATTTTATGTAAGAAGAACTTTCTAAGGCAGGTGTAGTGAACTCTACCTCAACTCATCTCATTGCTGTAACTTCTAAATAAGCAATATACATTTCTCCACTTGAGAAAGTCCTCACATGCCTACAACTGCATAAAATGCAAAACACTGACTATTTTAGACATCAGAGATTCAAAAGCACATTAATGGAAAATTTTATATTAGTCTGTTTAAAACTTGGCAATTGGGAAGCAGGCAACATATATTGTATATTATATATTCTTTCCCATAAATTCTGGATCCAACTTAGTGACTTAATTGACCCATAGAAGTATAATACTATATGCTACTTAAAAGCATCTCTCACTAATGATTAAAAATTTACATATATTTATGGATATGTCTTCAGTCCCAAAAAAAGCTTTGTTTTTATTTAAACAGTGGGATAACTTAATCTGAGCAAGGTCATGGTGGCAAAACTGGAAATCCAATTTAAGACCATCTAGGAGCAGATCACATCCACAATTACTACCTTTACTAAAGAACTTGCTGGGAACACTTTGCTACTCACCATTTCTTTAAAGTGGAAATTCTTATAACTGTGATTGGTGCAAAGCACAAAACTACAAATTATATACCACAAATTCTAAGTTGAGAAAAAGCAATTGTGTACTCACACAATATGGATTAAATGTATTTTAAATGCATTTCTGCATGTGAAATCACAGCCTAAACCACCTTTGCTAAAACCATGAGTGACACAAACTCCCAACAACTCCTATTGCAAATCACTTGTGTGAGGTTTATGTCCCCCTTAGGGACTGTAGTTTTTTTGCCTCCATGAGGGTTTCATGGCAAACTAGCTACCATGACAATTATTGCATAGTTTGTATCCTGTCTTTCTTAGCAGCAAAGGAAAAACACTCAGTCAGACTGTTCCATTCACTGGGAGCTAAGGATACATTACATTATGCAACACTGGAGCCCACACTTACTTTACTGCTCAAATTGCAAAATTCTAATCTGTAACGCTAATGATTTTATTGCAGTACTACCTCCTGTTTCCCAGCTGGATTTCACAATATGTGCAATGTTATGCAACCATCTCATAAAAGGAAATGCTACCAGTGGTAATACACACGTGCTGGCTTTGTGTCAATGATCTGTATTACCTTGTAAATGGCTCCTGAATTTTGCAAGATTAGCTGAAGTGTTGAACTCTGTTTAAAACCCAACATTTAAACCAATGCAATACCCAAAAATTACTAAAAAGAGAATTTTACATGCAGTTGAGGATGCTGCTTTTTTGTTTGTTTGTTTACTGTAGTGAAACACTTACACAATGATATCTTCACATTTCTGGGATCACATGTTACGCAGTAAGCTCCATAACCAGCAACAGAGCCAAAGGTGAGTCCAGCAGCTAAAGAGATTTTACTACCTGCAAGAAATCATTCAAGTGTTATTTCTCAATACAATGTCTTTAAGCTCTATCTTTATGCAGCAATTGTCTCTCCACACAGTATTATCCAAAAATATTAAAAATAGAACTTATTTTGCCACATTCTAGCTTCACTCAGTGTGAATAGAGAGGTAATATTTCTGTAACTGGGTCATTCTAAGGGGTGTGGCATTAGGAACAAAGTGAACTAAGTTAGAAGGAGATGATCAGGATCCAGTAATACTTGCAACCTGGGAAAAATACAACCCTAAATCTGGCTATTTTCTTTATTATACTTAAGAAGGATTTTTGTAATTTCTCTGAACTGTCTGTTCATTTTAGCTATATCTTACAGCACTTGTGAGTCTCCAAAAGTGGTAGAAATGTGTCAATATATATAAAGAGTAAACTGGAAAACGTGTGGTCATAATATCAGGCCTTTTAGTCTGACATCAGTCCTGGACAAAGGAATGCTATCACCAACATCACATTTAATGAATAAAGAATGAGAACACAAATAAATGGCAGTGAGAATCAAAACAGGGTTTCTAAAAGTAACTTGACATCTTCTTGCAGTGCTATTGAAAAACTGGTTCATAAATAATATATTTAGATTTCTGAACAGACATTTGTCTTGGTACCATATGACGAAAGTGCAGAATCTGCACAGCCAGACATTATTTGAATTAAGATGATCCCCAGATGTTTATAAAGAAAGAATCCAGACTCCCAATGTCATTTAGCTCCCAATCCTTTTGAGTATTTTTAATCAAGACTTTTCAAGAAAACATAAATCATAACCAATAAAAAGTAATCTAGATTAGCCACGAGGATTGACCAGGTATTACAGAGTGAAGAGAACAGGTGAATGGGATAGTCAGTGAGTGCAGCTGGCTGCAAACACAAAACCACAGCGTTTTCAGAAATTCGGGAGTGAAGCTGTGTCTCCGAGAGCAAAGCACGTGCACTCTACGATGGGAGACGGTGACCCTAAAGCACAAGAATGGTGACGGACAATGAACAGGGCCGGAGAGCTGATGCGCTGCTGGGGCTCTGAGGAGCCCGCCTGCAGCTCTCGCCTGCCCGTCCTCGGTACTGCTGCGACCTCTGCCGGGTGCTGAGCTCGGGCACGGCGCTGCCACCCGCGGGACTGCAAAATCCCTGGAATACCCGAACTGCCCTTTCTGGTACACTGCCACCTAAAACCTGACTCGTTATCTTACTGTGAAAAGGCACAATTCTAACAGTAGCAGAGAATTAACCACCAACTCAGAGCACACAAGTAAAGGGCTTTTCCCCATCGTGCATCTGGAAATGTCAGAATCAAGCCTGGATTTCTCTGCAGAAAATAAGCTTTAATCAAGGATATACTGTGCTCAACATAGGAATGTTTAAAAGGAGATGAGAAAGCCCAAAATAAACCATTTAAGGTCAAAGATAACACAACAACCCTCACTCTTTGCCCTGAAAACAAACTCACTTAAGTGCTTAAGCTGGCCCAAGAATATCTCATGAGACTCAGTGCATTTATAGCAGCACATGATGGATGTAAAATGCAGCTGTGTTAATTACAGCAAAGTTGTCATGCCTCACACTGCATAGAGGAAATCAAATGCTTGATTTCCAAACCCTTCTGTCCCAGTACTAACCTTTACGAGTGTATGCTACAACACCTCCAACCACCAGCAATGAAGCATATGCAAAACCAATCCAGTCAACAGCCATGGTCCCAACTCTGGAAAAAAACCCAGACATATTGCAATTGAAGGCAATTCCTCCTGGTAAGAAAGAAATCATTACTTACAGGGTTCTAAATAATACTATGCTCTCCTAAGTCATGTTTGACTGCTATGTCAAAATATTTAGAAGGTGAAGGTGTGCCTGTTGGCTATAGTACCATCCTTTCACTAATTCCTGCCCTTCCTTACACCCCAGTATCTGGGTATACCATATTTCCATTAGGGGATTTTTTGGGATATATGTGGCATATGTTTTTCCCAATCACAAACACAGGCAAAAAGCTCGACACCATCCAAAGCATATTTTGTTGCACCTGTGCCATGTGGCTGATCTGAGTGCACACTATGGATACATACAGGTCTTCTGGGTGCTCAGCTAAGGGCTTTCATCTCCTTTCAACCACACTGTACCCAGAACATTTCAAGCAGCATGTAACAAACCCCTCACCAGGCAAAAATACAAATTTTTAGAGTCTATTCAAAGCTTCCAGACAGAAACTTACGCTGTTTTGGGAAGCTATACATACAGGTACTTTATCCTGTATCATATGCCCCTTTTATTTCACCTTTACGTTTTGATGCATTGTTTGAAGTGAGGTTTCTGTTCTGCAGAAAGCATTTAAAGTTTTGTTGTGATGCTGGTCCTTCCCTGTCAGGTCTGTGGAAGGCATGAACGGCAGCACTCTGCAGCCACAGCTTCCCTGCAGCACCACGGCCTCTCTCCCATCAGCTGGTGGGATGCACCTTTCCCCTCCTCCCAAATTAAGCGTACACTTTATTAAGCACATCCTTCTTTGTACCTCAGCCTGTGTTTCTATGACCTCAGTGTTAAAGGGTGCTAGAAAAAAGTGCTCACTCAGCATTTCATGTCAAGCCTTTAGTATTAAAAGAAAGCAACTCGCAGCGAGCGCACTCCTCCCCGAGTCGTAACCCTCTTGAGAAATGGTGTGTTTAGGGGGTCCACGGCACCCCGGAGAACGAGGTTTGCAGAGGCGGGGGATGCAGGAGACAGGGATCCCCAGGCCTTTGATGCGCCTGGCCTTCGCGGCCGCCGGGACCCGCAGCCCGCCTGTCGCTCCCCAGCGCCGCGGCGCAGCCCCCGGGCCAAGGCAGGCGCCTGCGGGGGGGCGGCCCCGAGCCG
>VZUI01055864.1:0-24724 GCA_013401135.1 Cettia cetti | reverse complement strand
TTCCTTCCTTCCTTCCTTCCTTCCTTCCTTCCTTCCTTCCTTCCTTCCTTCCTTCCTTCCTTCCTTCCTTCCTCCTCTATCTCATTCCCCTTTTCTCTGCCTTTCACCCAGCTGCACACAGGGAGCAGCCACGAGCAGCCACACCTTGAGGAGGTGCAGGCTTTGTCACAGGGCTCCACAGGGCACTAATGCCAGGAATATTAGCAATGAAAGCTGGAGCACGGCTGCTGCTTCTCTGGAAGTTGGTAAGTGTTACGGCTAAATCCAGCAACTGGGACTCAGGGGTATTATGAGGATAGGCACAACAAAGATGCAGTAAGTGGATTAGCTGAAAAGTCCACACCCCCCTTTTTCCCCTCTGAGTTTCCCATTTTTGTTTAAATTAACTATTTTATGCCATATTGTTAAACATGACCTAAAAATGATGCAATAGTTCTGCCTTTAGAAACAGAAAATAATTTTTAAATTATGCTCACTGCTTGTCACTCAAAGCTCTCCGAGCTATATCTGTTTTGATAGTTGATCTTGCAAATTCAGAAAGACAGAAGTAAGTCACAAAGATTCCTGTGGGTTAAACTATTTTCCAAGCTGATTATGAAGCTTAGAGCTCAAATGGTCTTTGCACAGAAACTCACAAAATACCTTTTCTTTTTCAAAGGCTATCACCACCTAATTCATTTTACCTCTGATTTCGCATTAGAGGTATTGCTTACTCCTCTGCTGCTCAGAAATTGCTCAGGAAGTGTGATATTATGGTCTTCCCCACAAGTCTGCTCCAATATACAGCAGCCATCTGTTCACCATGGCTAGTTTTTTTTTTTAACCAATGTTGTTTGAATGTTTAAAAGAGGCTTTCCCTGACATTTTTACAGGATGATTGCAATCATGCTGCCAGTGATCAGGAAAAATTCACACTGCCACCATTACCTGGCTTCTACCTGTGCAAGATTTATCCAAGAAATAGTTGTTAAACCATGAATTAATAAATCATAAATTAGAACCAGAGAATGTCCTAAGTTGAAGGGGACCCACAAGGTCCCCCTCCAACTTGTGGCCTTGCACTGGACAGCCCCAAGAATCCCACCATGTGCTTGAGAGTGTTGTCCAAATACTTCTTGAACTCTGTCAGAATGGTGCTGTGACCACTTCCCTGGGGAGCTGGTTCCAGTGCCCAGCCATCCTCTGTGTGAAAAACCTTTTCCTGATATCTAAACTAATCTTCCCCTAACACAACTTCAGTCCATTCCCTCAGGTCCTGTCACTGGTCACCAATATTATGCACAGAGGCTTTTCATGACTTTGAGAGAGTTTTTATCAGCTTTCATTTATGATTTTTAATGAACTACTGTTCTCTGATTTGTCTATTGCTTCATTTTAAGGGGCAAGAGTGTCTGGGTTTAGATGAACATTTCAGAAGGCAAAGGATGAAAATTCTTTTTCATTAAGATTGAATCCTAACAGCTGTCATGGCAAAAATAAAAGGGACTTTCAAAAATGTACCTACTGGCTGAACTGATCCATACTTACCACTGGTGGCTGGAGCAGACCCCTGTTGACCTTGTATATAGGACTAGAGGAATGATGGGAAAGGGCAACTGAAATGATCAAGAAGATCATCTGAAGATCATCTTACGGGGAGCAAAGAGGCAAGCTGGGGTTCTGCAGAGGAGGTGGCTGAGAAACGACATGTTGGAGGCTTACAAAGTTTTGGCAACAACAGCCAGGTGGAAGAGTGACTCACAAATATTGCATCAGCAAACATCAGTATGGGGGAGACTGGAGGAAACAAGTAGGAGCTTGGTTTAAAGAGGCATTCATTAGGCTGATGGCAGTGAACTTCTGTTGCTGGCAGCTACATAATGCTGGGGGAGTCAAATGATATCAGCAAGTTGACTAAGGAAGTAGATGGACAATTGATCCATGAGTGGATACTGAAAGAGTTAGGCTGGGACATACCCCTGAACATCCCTAGCACAGTAGCACTAGACAGATATCACAGAGAAAGGGGCAGTGGACTGCAGGAGGTGGCAAGGCTCATGTACACTCTTCTATTAGCCTCTGCCCAGTGAAAGCACCAACGTGTGCTCCTATTCATGTGTACCCACTGACTTCAGCCCCACTTCTCATTGAGAGGTTTCTTTGCTTCAAAACATTACTTTATTTTCCATGAACAGGCTTCTTGGTGGCAGTGTAATTAACAATTGCTTGGAGAAAATTTGACTTTTCTGCTTCTGCATCAGAAATGTCCAGCCCAAATCCACCTTCTTCAGGCAAGGTAATTTCCACTTGGTCCCATCCATTCCAGGTGAGACCTTTCATACAACAGAAATTTGCTGTGGGATCAGTCTGGCTACACAGTTCTGTGACATTGATTTCAATGCTGCCCATGGTAAAAAATGAGAAGTTGGCAATAAATGAAGAAGGGGGTGATGCCTCTTTTGTAAGGCCTTTGGTGCTGGACTCTGGGCCTCTGCTTGCTGAGCTAAAATAATGGTCATGGGCAGTTCACGCACAGAGGGCAGGGAGTGTGGAATCAGAGTGACTTAGCCCAGCCTAGAGGGATGGAAACATGCACATCTTTGCTATGAATAAAGCAGAGTGCTTCACATCAGGCCACATCAGGCACAGTAGCTCCAGCCCAGCCAAGCATAGCTCTCACAGCTGCAACAGGGAAGGCATGCCCACAGTGGGCAGCCTTGCTGCTCAGTGGGGGGGCATTTTAAAGCTTTTTGGGTTTTCCACCATGATGTCTGTCAATCTGTATGAAGTAAAGATCGGTAAAAATACCATTATGTGTTTTCATATTTATTTTTCCTTCACTGATTTCTTTTTTCCCTTTTTTTCTCCTCTGTAGCTATCAATCTGACAAACTGGGAGCTGTTTTGTATTCTCCATCTTATATGTGAGGCACCAGGTAATAAAGATCTGTAAACCAGATGCAAAGGCCATGCAAGCATAATGAAAGTAATAATGTGATTCTGTAGAGCTTTTATTCTTGTTCCTCATGAAAGCACTGTGCTCCATGACAAAAATCTGCCGCCTCAACCTTTTTGAACATGAGCTGCTATAGAGAGTTATTACTTTGGTGAGGTGAAGATGTAAGATTGATTTGTACAGCGTCATCACACCGTGATGACATTGATTCCATTACCAGTATTTATTTTCAAAGCTTTTCTATTCACAGGTCATTTACCTTTTTAAACTGCCATAGCAAATGGAAGGGCTGTGTTCAGTGCCACATCCACAGTTGTACTCAGGCTCCCCCTGTCCCCAGTGTGACACACACCTCCTGCCTGAACTGCACCCAGAGTTTTGCATTATTCTTTCGGATGTGCAGTGCTCTGCATTTTGCTACAATTTTCTGATGCAGTAAGGGAAAAAAGATAATGTACTAACAAATGTTTTTGTAGGCTCCTAAAAACCTACTTTAAATTGATTGAGCAGATCAATTTTAAAGATCAATACAGGGACTTTTAGTGCTCTTCTCCAATTCTGACAAAGGATTAACAAAGACCAACACCCAGCTGAAACTTTGTGTGTTGTTATGTTGATTTTTTTTCCACAGCTGAGCTTTATATCTCAAAACGCCAGTGTTTCTAATGCAAATGCTACAGCCCTTCACTGTAGCAACTTAGAGGAGCAATGCTATGATTTTAATAAAGCTGTCAGATTAAGTGACTGCATGGTTACACCGTGATATTAATACATGTTCTTAACTGTCAATTAGTTAACTGGCTAATAAAAAGAGCCAAGCTTATAGGATTTCACTAATGAATATAATGCTTTGTTTCTGGGCAAAACATATGCTTTGGATATATAATTAGAAAAAAGCCCCCCTCTCTCTCCCCCATCGAGAGAGCATGTGCAGCTGAATAAAGGAGCTCATTATACCTGCGAGGGGTCAAAGTCTGTGGATCTGTAGCTTATGGTATTATGACAGATTACAAAATCACTCTATTATGTTAGTCAATCTGTTTCCAAGCACAAACTAGCAGGGAGCAGGGCACTAGAACCTCCTGAGCAGGGCACCCTTTGGCTGTTCCCGGCAGTCTTATGATGGGTCAGCTGGCAGTGACACCACCTCTGACAGCTCACATGTCAGACCTTCCCTGCCTGACTTCTGCCTTTGTTACTGCAGAGCCTCTTCACAGACAAACAATCCCTGCTTCAGGCTGCAAGGAGCTCCCAGTAAGAGCTGAAACAATTTTGAAATCCATGTGTAGCCATCACTTGTGCTAATGAAAGGGAAAAGCAGAACACTTATGCTCCAGCTGACCTCTCTCAGGCTCTCACCTTAAAAAAATAGTAAATAAAAAGTTTTAGAGAGGGGAGCAGCTAAACAGCAACAGCTGGGAATGAAAGCATTGGATTCAGCTTTGGTGCATGCATCAGTTTAAAAGGAAAAAGGTAATTCATATGTTGGATAAAGAGATTTCAGACATGATATTCCTAAGAAATGTTTGACTTTCCTAATCTTTCAGGGAAATTATTCTGCTGGAAAGTCTTATTCAGTCAACTCAGCATAAAACTCCTTGGTACCAAGGGGGAAAGAAAATCCTCTTGTATTTGAGAAACACAGCAGTAGTCAGCACTGTAGGCATATACATTTCTGACAGACCACAACTTCTACTGAAGAGAGGCGGTTCCACCACTGCCTTGAGGTGGTTATTTTGCCTTCTCACCAGTCTGGCAGCTGTGCTAAGACCAGGAGAGCCCCAGGGCTGCCAGTGCGGAACAGAAAGACTGGGGAGTAAAACAGAACCAGCAGGCTGGCTTAGGTAGTCCTTAAGGACTGGAACTAACAAAGCCACATTTGTGCCATATCAATTGATTGTGCTGCTCAGGAAGATGCAAAGTCTGGATGTAGCTTTCCCTGCAGCTGGGGCTTCTACAGGCTGTCCTGTGGAATTTTGTCATGGTTCACCAATAGTGAGGTCAGGCTCCCACCTCTTTGAGGAACAATTTCTGGGTGATTTCTTCCCTCTCCTCAGCAGCCCTTATCATGAAACTTGTAGGAACTCCTGTCTCTTTTTATGTTCTCCCTCAAGTCGGTTTGATTAAGATTTGCCAACAGGTTACAAATGTAGGAGGTCATAATCTGCATTCAAACCCCTTAAGACATAAGCTTGCTTTCCCCAGAATGTGCTTGCCCAGTTATTCGTTGGGAGCTTTTTTTCCTTGAAATATCATATGGAGAACACAACTTTAGCCATCCCTTGTTTACAATAGCCAGTTAAGTGTCACAGTATCAGGAGGAGCCACAGCCCCTAAAGGACAAAGACTGGCCAAGAAGAGGTTTTTGTAGGATTATATTGGATGCTGGGCATGGGATCTGACACCCAGCAAGGAGCTGGGCATGGGATCTGACACCCAGCAGTCCTTTCTCAGCACCTTCCTAGAGGTGCTGGGTTCACTTTCAGTGGTATCCCTGCAAAAACAGGTGACTGAGAAGCTCAGCATAGACTCACCTTGGGGCAATTGTGTCTGGGGGTCCTGCATGAGCAGTGGGATCAGACCAGAGGTCTCTTCCACCCTCAAGTATTCTGTGATATTTTGAGTATGAACTTGACAAACATAACACTACTGAGATGTGGATTCATTCCATAGGCTGCATGAAGTAAGGGCCATGATTCTGGAATCAACAACCACTGGAGTGGTGACAGATGAATCTTCAAAGCCACCCTGAGAGGCTTTGAAGTGAAGGGCTGCACACAGACAAGGCTGAAACACTATGAGGAAGCACTGGAGGGAAGAACTAAGGATTTATGTGAAAAGCAAGCAGAGGAAGCTGCTTACAGGACCCAATGAGGAGTTCTTCCCACCCTGCAGAATCCGGGAGATGTGTAAGCTGTCCTGACTGGAACACTGCTGAGACACCCTGACTGAACCATGCACCTCTAGGAGCTCCTGCGTCCCCTCCACATGCCTGCCTGTTTCAGCAGTGATTTCCTTGGCATTGCAGCTCCCTGGGCTCCCCAGGGGTTCCTGGACAGCCCCAGACTTGGCAGCACGTGACCAGTTAGTCACTGTGGGTGTTCTGGGGCCTGTAAACTCATCAATGCTAACCTCTCCCATAAACTTCTTCTTGCTGCACCCCTCCTTGGCTTGCTTGGTGTTTACCAAGTGATCATTATTACCTGTGGTAATAAACTTCACTGCAGTTGTGAAGCACTCTCATAATTTTAACTTTTTCATTTTCAGTACCCTTCCAAATTTGCAGGAAAAGCTCTGAAGGGTGAAACATTAAAGTAGGACACCTGTTCCTTTCTCCTTGAACCATCAGCTCAGGTGAAGAGGTGGAAAACTTCCCATAACTGAGTTTTGATGTTATTATAAAAAAACCAGAAGGGAACTTCTCCTTTACCGGGGAGTAGCCTTTCCTGGCAAACACCAGGAAATCAAAATTGATGTATTTGGAACAATGTGTTGTTTTCAATAAAAACACTCAAATTTTTAGAAAAAAATATGTGGTTTCCTTTCTTATTCATCACCTCAAAGATAAACAATCTGTCAGTCTCTTGGAGATAATACCTGCTGTACTTCAGGAGCTAGCTTCTCAAATACACCACAGGTTTTCATACCCATTTGCCCATTTCAGTACAGAACATAGTGTTACCAGTCATACAAACACCCTGTTAATCCCTGGAGGCTGCATCCAGGCATGGCAGGAGTCAGTTCATGTCCTTGGAGACTGACAGAGGACATTAGTTTACACCGGGCAATGATCTGATCTACTGGCTAGCAGCCAAGGAGTTCATGACTTTTATATGTTTCAACAAAAGGCGTTGAAAAGAGCTTTTGATATGGTTATTTGGTGAAAGAGATCAAACGTTTCCCCTTTGCATTAATCCGTTTCATGTTTTCAGTATATAAACTCATTTTTAGAAATCGCATCTTGCAGGTGTTTGAGCACATGGTTTGACAAACAGTTATCTGGGGCATATGTGCTGCTGGGGGAACTGCAGAAGAGAAACAGCAAAGGTTTAGGAAAACCCAGCAGGCATAGAAAGCATGAACAGAAAATGATGAGTCCTACCCACGGTGCCAGAGTTGGCAGGCACACTGGAGACAGGCTCTTGGACTAGAGACGACCCACTACAGCAGCTCCTATGTTCTTCAGTGGGCACCGCTCATGGGCAGCTGCCACCCCAAAGCCTGTGCCTGGAAACTGCAGATGCCCGGGCTCTTGTGCTCCTGCAATGTGCCTGGCTGCTCCCCCACCAGGACCACTCGGGGCTCCCGCCAGGCTCAGGCAGGTGTGGGTTTGCCGCTGGGTGCAGGGCGCCGGCAAAGGCTCCTGCCTCCATGCCGGCAGGAGGGTTTGCCCGAGGGTCAAGGAGAGGCTGAGTTCATTGACACACCACTCTGCACTGACCTCTGCAGCCCCTTTGTGAGCCCTGGCCCACACTTGTTTGTATGAGCCTGGCTATTGTATGTGAGCCAGGCTTGACTGTTGTACTTAAAAGCTGTCCCCAAAATTAAATTTACTTCTAAGAAATAACAAAGCCCAGGCAGGCAGTCATACCTTCATCATGCCTTGGGTTTTGATTTCTTTTTAAATGACCTCTAAAATATTTTCCCATTAAAGCAAGGTCTATTTTTAAGATACCAATGTCATTTAATTAGTCATTTTGCACAAGAGGCACATCTGACTGGAATTTATGCTCTTCTTATCCCCTTTTAGCAGATACGCTTTTTTTTTCTAACAGTGAGTAAGATGGGGTCTCTTAGTCTCTCAATCTCTACATTTTTTCCCTTTTACCTCATCTCCCCTCTCAGATGCTGAAGTGAGAACAGTAATCTGTGCACCCCATTTTCACAGATCGTCTGACTCATGGCACAGGATCTAAGAAGTAATGCACTCTGAAATCAGGAAGGTGCACTTAAAAGGAAAAATAAATACGTGTATATATATAAAAAATCTATTTTAGACACCTTCTTCTGTTACTTCTATTTCTGTTCATGTTGTCTTATGCTTATTGTCCGCTCAGAATGAGTTTCTAGTGTAAAAATATGTGAGTTTTATAATATAAGATCATGAAGATAACTCACAGCTTAATTTCTGCCCAAATCACATAAAGGATGGTGCTGTTCCTTTTACTGAGATATCGCAGCTGTGTGAGCATAAATTTTCAGGGGAAAAAATGCAGATCTTGAATCAAAATGAACAGAAATAGAAACCAGAACAGGGAAGAAACCATGGTTTTGCCCAGCTTAAGTGGCTTCAAGATCTTATGGTTGATTCAGAAGGGTTAGTTCAAGCGCAGAGCACACGGGTCACATCTGGCACCCTTGTGCTGAGAGGCCGTGTATCCAAATCCCTGTGATGTGTCCTTTTTGCTTACAGACTCCTAGACATGGCAGCAGCAAAAACATTGTGAGAGATCAGGCAGAGCACATCTGAGTATGCTTTGCATTTCCTTGAGGTTGCCTACCTGTATACAAGGTGTGCACTGCAGGGCAGCCATCCCACCTGGGGATAAACTCCTGACCCAAGGGGAAGCCTGGTCCCTGTCCCACAGCTGTAGTCCACCTGCATTTTGTCAGAAAGCACAGGACACATGGTTTTACTTCTCACCTCTTACTAAAGAGAGCTGCTTTCACTTGAACACAAGTAAGTGAGCATCTGTATGCATAAGAGGCAGAAATTTGCCCCCGTTACCAGTCACTGGGGATCAGCTTGTGCACACAATCTCCTCAGGAAAGAGAGAGAGAGCCCTATAAAGAAACTAGGCATGGTGGGCCACTTCACCTGCTTGATTTTTGGAATGGTTCCCCACTACCCAACCATTTGTGAGACAGCCACATGCTCCCCAACAATGCTGGCACACACAGCTGCTGGGCCAAAGCAGCCTCTGCTACATCATGACTCGTGGAGAATGCAGATACATATCACAGATGAAAACAGGCAAGCTTGCTTTGACCATGCCAGCCAAGAGGCAAGCTAAAAGCCAGTGAAATTGTTCCAGGAAAAAAGAAAGAAAAGAAAAGCTTAATCTTAGTAAAAATATAGTCCCTGAGCACTGGCAGGGTCAGGGTCAGGTTGGGTTACACGTTGTGTAAGTCCCCATTATACAAGCCAAGGCAGGGCAGAGGCTTTCCCAGGACTATTCAATCCTCCTTTCTCTCGCTCCGTTTCACTGTTGCTCCCTCATTCCTTCCTTCTCACTATCTTCTCACTATCCCTTCTTCTGATGCTTGCTTGGACATCAAACAGGTCAGTCCAAGTGCTTCCATCACTGTGAATTACAAGACCACACAAATCACTTCCTCTTTGAATAAAATATGACTGTGGGAGCTTATGAGTGAGCCTGAAGTTGCTCATGTGAGTGGCTGCAATAAAGGCAGTTGCTTATCTGTGTAGCAGAAAAAATAAGCGTATTATTCAGTAGGAACTGAGCCTGCTGTAACACAGAGTGACCAGAGCCCAGGGGCTAAATGCAAGCATCATTTAGATCTGTGCATCTGGACAGCAACAGCAAAAGATGCTGAGAGGGCTCCTGTTAATCAAGAAAAAACACACAAGTATTCCACAGGAACACGACGGTTATTCTTCCTCCATTTTAAACCAGCTGCTGAGGACAGCATAAATGTTGAAGCATAAATGTTCCTCTCAGGGCACTCCATCATATTCACCTTCAGATTCTGCTCTTCCATGAAAAAGTGTCATATCTGTGACAAATTAATATCTTTGCCAACACTCACAAGCCCTTTATTGCATCCCAGCATTCACCCTTCAGGTGGAGGTTCTGAAAGCATCTTCAGGTTTGTTTTTTTGTTTCTTTAAATGGAGCAATGCAAAGTAAGGCTGCTGCCCCAACAGACTTCCAAATTACATTTGCTCATCCAGAAACAGCTTCCTTCAATCCCTCAACTCTCTTATTACCAGCTCACTTTTGATTCCATGTTCTAATCACCTGGACAAAAGCAGCATTCACCAGAAATAACGTGCACTTTCCCAAGCGAGAATCACCGCTTGCATTTGAAAACCTACTCCATCACAGTGCAAATGCCCTATTTTTTTTTTTCATATAATTTCTACATGTTAAGGTAATTGCTCTCAACTCAGCACACATCTGCAATACTTTGAAACACATTTCTCTGGGTTTGATATTCTAAGTTTGACTCCAGGACCCCAAAAAGCTGCTGAAATGTGTTGGCAACTCATCGTAATCTTCCAAAGAAAAAGAAACATAACATTGTATGGCAAACAGAAAATTCATTGCAATTTTGAGAACTATGGAGAATATACAGATGCCCCAGCAAATACAACTTGCTTCTTAATCAACAAGAAGGAAAGGTAATTATCTAAAACAGCATTTTTATGAGAGAGGGAAAGAACAAAACAGTAATCAAAACCCACTGCAAATCCAGTTGAAATTTGCCACTACAGCAGGAAGACAACACAGTTTTACCTGGAAACTGGAGAGCTTAAACTTTTCAGACCTGCCCAGCATTATGCAAAAGAACAGACTTTCTATTATACATTACACAATACTGGACAGGGGTAAATACCTGTACTCTTACTTCCCTGTCTCCTCCTACAGACCCCTTTGAAAACCTTTTGTCTTTACCACATCTATCTTGGGACTCTTCCTTGCAAAGCCAAGATACCTGCTCCTTGCAGTCTGTTTTATGGTGCAGCACAGTAAAATGCTGTTCTTTGGAATGCTCAAAAAAAGTTTTTTGAATGAAGTCAAAAGGAAGATTCTGATTGCAAGTGGCTGTTCTCTCTGTCTTAACCTAGATCAGTTTGACATAAGCCATTTATTTCATGGTTAACCCCGGAAAAATCCTGAAGAGAGTATAAATTTGTGGATTAATCCTGCTCACTGGTTTGGTTCCGCTTAGGTTTGGATGAAGGAGGTGTCACATTGCAACTCTGCAACCCCTATTTACCGTTTCAAATGCTTTAACCAAATACCACTTGGGAGGCTTTCTGTGACTCTCACACAAACTCGTTGTTGCAGAGGAGAGAAAGTCACACCACTGTAAGTGCTGAGCATTACAATGAAATATAAAGCAGCATTAAAGTTGCTCCATGCTTAATGCGGCAGTTTAGGCAGCTAATCTTGTTTCGGTTGAATGGCATGTTCATTACAGCAAATAAATCAGTAACATGTAGGATTATTGAAGAGGAAAGGCACATTAAACCAGTTTAGGGCATCATATTGATTTTTCAATTTTTTTTTTTAGTGTCCGATTTAGCTTGGCGTTTTTCAACAGTCAGTTCTAATAAACGCTTGTATAGCACAGATTAAGCAGGTGGGAACACTGCCCAGAAAGAGTATTATGAATAACTTAATGCACTGGTTTAATTGCAGCAATCCATGATACTTACTGTGCTGGCACCAGAGGAGAATTTTCAGTATTAGAAGTTAAAAATTCAACTGAGCTACTAGTGGGTATCTTTCTTTTAATAATTATTTGGAAAAAAAATCCATTATTTTCACTTCAGATGGGAGCAGAGGAAGATTAGACCCACGTAACTATTTAACTTATTTCTGCCACAACTAATTAAGATATTGTTAAAAAATAATTAGCATTTACTTGACACAACTTTGCCTCTCTGATATGGGAAAATATTGCAGCAGTGTCCCTGCTATCTTTGTGCTCAGTCAGTCCTATTCTGCTCAATCCCCTTTGCAAACAGGATGCACAGAAGTAAAAAAGGCAAAATTCAGCTCATATTTAAAGCAACAGGCTCCTTTCAAAGCTGTACTCCAGAGTACCCCCATATTCCTTCCCCACAGTGCCAGGTCCCTGCCACTGTCCTTGCCACAGTTCAGAGCAGATGCTGGGGGAAACCAGTTTGGAGCAGCACTAACTTTCCAGCAGAGCAAAGCATCAAAGCTGCTGCCATCACAGAAGAAGACACTGGTCTGACAGCTCCTTAAACCCACACCCAGTCCTGGGTACAGACCATGCCAGGAATACTCTGATAGGCCATCAAGGATGCTGGTAGCCTCTTCCAGGTGCAGGTGTTTGATACAGATATCACACTGATCGTGGTCACTGATCATACCACCTGTTTTCTTCCTTTCCATGTTATTTTTGTCTTAGATTGGATTAGGATCTCCAAGATAGCAACTGCACTTCAAATCTCAGCAAAACACAAAGCTATTGTTGCACACAAATCACCCTGGCTGCCTCCAGCAAGTAGCAACAGGCACCCATCACAATGCTGGCAGAAGCAACTCTCCAGAGAAGTTGCAGAATTTATTGGCTTCGTTTTTTCCAATATAAGTTTTCACTCTGGCAAAGATACAGAATGTGCATCCTACACAAACTTAACGAAGGTCAGGCTAAAAATGCTTGCATCGGTCCCGGAGGGAAAATTCACAATGAAATATGAACAAAAATTGATAACTTACCCATACATTCTGATTAGGAGTACAGTGATTTTGCTAATCACACAGCTTATCATTCCAGAGGAACTCTATATTCAGGGCATGAAAACTAAGGGAGAAATTAGCAGAGATTTGATTAACTGGACAGAAAGCACCAGGAACAAAACATTAGGAAATTGAAGCCATTTTGTGATTATGGCAGTTATTTAATGAAGACGCAAAAAGCAGCCATTACACAAAAAAATATCTGCTTTTTTTAAAAGGAGTTCCTTGTTTAGTGCTAAACAGGAGTCCTCACTCAGCTCAAAATAGAACAGGAGCTTTAAAGAACCTTTGAACTAGGATTATTTCAACACCATCACACAATCCAGGTACCCTCCCAGAAGAAAGCAGTTGCTTTTAACTCAGAAGCAAGTCCTTATTTTCATCCTTCTACTCACTCCCACTTCTGACCTGTGCAGGCACCCCACAACAGACCAGTGCAAGGCTCAAGCTCAGCTGAACTGCATCCAGCAGCCCCCAGCCTCTCTTTGACCAAGAAACCAGAGCATCCCCCTTCCAGCTCGGCTGCCATCAAGGTCCCATCCATACCCTCTTTTCTCAGCATCTTTCAACCACCTCAGCAGTGCACTTTAACAGCCCCCCCTCTGTGTGCTTACAGACCCCCATTTCTGAACCTCTGCTCCGCTCATCAACCAAATCCTCGTCTTCCCACTTGCCCTTCTCCTGCACAGATTCCCTTTCAAGTGTCTCTCCCAAGCATACAGGCAGCTAGAACCACACCGACATCGCAATTCCCCCACCTTCCTGGATGTCCCTTGCGAGGGACACAGCGACACTTGAGCACTAGAGCACAGGGCTCCTGCCACCAGGCGAGACACCCGACTCTCTCCATGGTGAGGCACTGCGCTGCTGCTTTTCAAAGCTTGCAGCCCAGCAGCGATCCAACACCGTGTCTGCTGAAGCTCTAGGGGGCCAGGGCAGGCAGCCAAAAGCCTCCCCACGAAGACAGCAAGTTATCCTCACCAGCCTTACTTCTGCACACCCATCCATGAAACTCAGTTGCAGCTAACACGAGCCCTTCCATGGACTTCAGGAGGCTTCGACAGAGCTGAAACTCCACCTTCTCAGCAGCTGCTGTTCTGTAATTCAGCACAGCACTGCTTAGGAAACACCTTTCTGATGCTGCTGTCCTGCAAACAGCATAATAAAGAATAATAAGCAGGTGCTTCTGAACACAAATCCAGAACAGGAGGAGTATAAAACTACTACAGATGAAGCAATTAAGTAACCACACTGTTCATTGTTTATTGACAATCTTTATTAGAGCTGACTTTGCACATTCAGGGGTTTCCTAGTATGTATAAATATGAATCAAAGTGCTACCCCCCACAGTAATAAATCTTTATTTCCACCAAAAAAAAAAAAAGATACAAACAATCAGTATTTCAAAGTTTATGTTTTTTAATACATATATACCAAAAAGGCAAAAAATAAACAAAGATGAAAGACTAGCAGCAAAAAAGAATTTTATTTCTCTTTCAACAGCCTGTTTGCTTCCACATTTCTCTAGCAAATAGAGTATAAAGAGAATTCAACAAATTTTTATAAGAAATATCCTACCAAAAATATAACACTGTGTAAAGAAGTTTACAGTAGAAAGTCGGGGTGGGGGGTGGGAAGAAAAAAGAGAAAATAGTAGATTTAACATTAAAAATTTCAAGTGTAAACTTTGCTGCTGCTTTAAAATCAAAACCAACAAAAGTCACATGAGTATTTCCGTTTGGCTCAGAAGCCAGGAAAATAAGAAAAGCTGATTTTTTTTTTTAAAGTGCTTAACCACCATATCCAAAAGTAATGACTTTCAGACCTACTTAACATGAATGTGCTCAAAAAGCCACTGCTTACAGCATAAAAGCTGTCATTCTGAAATGCTGCACATACAAACTGGCTTTATCTGCCCGAATGAAAGATTCCTTTGAACAGCTCTCAATCATATGATGTCCCAAATCAATGTAATGCTATTAGAGCAGGCAGCTGAATAAGTACCAGAAAGTTGAAGTTTAAGAATAATAGATATAAAAAATATTTTTTGTCTTAAAAGGCAGCATGCATAACAGAATGAAGGTACTGTTATGCAATAAGCAAGAGAAACACAGTTTTAAATCTTTGTTGTAAACTAGCTAAGACAAAGTGACTGCTGATCTAGTAATTCACATGTTAAACAGAGGAAGACAGATCCCTCTTTCTGATAAAAAACAGAAAATCATGTGTGGTACCAACTGCTAACAGAGTATTTTACTTATTATTAAACATACTGTTTAATAAACTTTTTGAAGTCAACTTCAAAACCAACAGCATGTCATAGCAGAAGAAAAATAAAATGAATAAAAATAAAATAATACAGCCAATGATTTGAAGAGCTTTAGGACTGTTTTTGTTACACTGTTATGTATTTATTTGAGCCTTAGTGCAAAGGAAAAATTCAACATTATAGGCTCCAAAGCAAATCAAGTACAACAATTTCATGGGGCATTTTGACAGACATCAGACACAGATTCTGAAAGAAATTGAATTTTTTTTAGCTGTAATGACCTTTTTTTTTATTTAAAGGTTAGAAAATAACATTTAAAAATTGGAGCAAAGACTCTGGCATTCATTAACCTCAAGTACAGTTATAAATAATTTAAATCCCACTACTCTCCCAAATCAGAAATACAATAAACAAACTGAACTTCCACTATTGCTGCAGCTATTAAACTGTGCCCACAGCCTGACAGCAGCACCACCCATCCCTGCCATTATTGCACAAATTTCTCCATCAGCTTTGGAGTTCTACAAGTTTGAATTTGTTTACATCCATCTATTTCATAGGAATAATATTTTTAAACTATTTCTTGAAAGTCACCAATTCCCAACATAGTATATTCATGTTCTTCAGAACAGTTTTTAAGTAAGAGAACCTGCTGGTTCCCTTACTGCTAAAACACGTTAACTACAAAACACAACTTTTACCCTACAAAGCTCTTGTAAACACCTCTGTATTAAGCCACAGCAAGCTCTAGACCAAGAAATTCAGCATCTCCAGTGACTTGACTTTACCTCACTTTTCCTCCACAAAAACAAAAAAACATCAAAACATTAGAATTAAAAAGGAAAGGAAATGGCATAATAAACGAAGAGTGAAACCTCATTACCCAAACAGGTATGTAAAATAAGCTTCTGAAAATGTAAGATTTGAAAAGCAATGATTTTAGTTGTTAAAGTGTGCAAAAGACTAAATATGCCACCAGTTTCAGAGAAAACAGAATACTGTAGCCATCAATAATTACTATTCAAGTCCAGCAGTGGCAGTTGTGCTGCTTCTGTTGCTATTTTAGACACTATATATTACCACTTTCTCTGCATATTTCATGCCTCTTTCTTAACAGATGCCAGTGGGAGACTTTTCAGTGGTAAAAGAAATATGGGACCTTTTGTAAGGGGTTCCCTCCATCCCAAGTCTGAATATTATGTGGAATTAAAAATAATGTTTTAAGCAGAAACATCAAACATTATTTGAAGTTTTGTCTGTCTATCAAAACCACCTCAAAAAGACTCAGTTTTTTATGAAACAGAAACAGGAAAATACCATGCAAGGGAAGTGTAGCTATTCTACTGATGTGAAGTACAAAAGCTTAGGAACAGAAAAACACCAGCTTCAGCCCGAGACTGAAAAAAAACCACCACAGATTTTTTCAAAACCAGAGTCCATACAGTGTCACACAGCCCTGCCTTGTCATGTTTGTTAATATCCTCGCTTAGAAGTCAGACAGCATTTTGTTTAACTTGTGTTGCTCTGTATCATTACACTAAACCATAATTAACTCCTCTTTTGTGCCGGCCTCATTCCAACACAATTGTACCCACTGTATACCAGCAGCAGTTCTCAGGTTTTGTTTCGCAGCTCAGCTGTATTTTTCTTGGATGTTCACAAGATTGGCATTTGACTGGATGCGTTTGGCTAGAAAAGAAAAAATTATATGAAAATTAAACACAAAGAATTTCACAAAACCAGTCTCTCCACTCCCTCTATTTATCCGACACAGACTTGCAAACAGCTTTCTGTTCACGTCCAGAAACTTTAATGAAAAGATATGGCTGAAGCTCTATACTATCCTTCTTCAGGGGACAGCAGCAGACTAATAGTTGCTATTAGCGCCGTCAGCACAGCTGCAGGCAGATCTGGCTGGGCTTCCTCTTCCACAAGAGCCAAGAAAATCCCTGGCACCTCCCAACTCCAACAGTGAAATGCCAACACCACCACTTACGCAAAATGAGTATCCGCTTCTTCTGCTTTGAGTGAAGGAAGCTGCTAAGATAAAAAACAATAGGTAGGAAGAGGATAAAGGATGAAACTGCAATCACTGGGACTGTATCACTGCAGGGAAAAGAACAGTTGAAAGTCCTGCTCCAAAGCTTCCGAGTGATGTTCATCTAAAAGGAAAACAGAAGCAAACCGTGAAAGCAAGCACATGAAATTTTTTTCTGTGCAGTGTGGCATGGCAAACACTCAGGCCTCAGGACATGTAAGTGTTCAAGTATCACCCCAGAAAACTGATCTTGAAGAGACCTCCTCCCAAAAGCAAGCAAATACCTGGAAATGTTGAAGCAAACTATTTAGATGAAGTCAAGATTTCGCATCAAAACTTCTCTAAGCTTCAAAAATGTAACTATACTCTGATACATGTAGACACTGCTGCACGCCTGTTTCCCAGAGAGCTCACTGATAGTCTGTAGGGACAGAGCTAATCCCATACTTTTGGGGAGCAGTCCTTCAGCCCAGCTACTTAAAACCCACAATATACCAAAGCTTTTTCCAAACACATACTGTCAATGCTGAGAGTCCCAAGAAACAGCTGCTGTAATAAGGAATCAATTAATACACTAGCTAGAACAATAGCAGTAAAGCCTCACATTAAAAGCCAGAAGATTAGGAGGTTATTTTTTTTTTTAATCCATCTCCTTCACAGTAACAAGAAATGAAAGTGCAGCTACTCAAACTGGAATGCACTCGGGAGATCAGGGGCTTCAGTCACGTCCCCGAGGACAGGACCTCGCAAGACAGCCCCGGGAAGCACCTCCCACCACGGGTCAGCAGCCTGCCAAAGGCACTGCTGCCCCTACTGCCCCTTGCCCAAAGGAAAAAGCAATCCTAGTAAGAGAAGCACAAATGGCTCCAATTAATGAAGTTTATTAACAAACACTCACTGCATCTTCCACGTCGATACACAAGTGTGCGGAGTGCGCAGATTCACCACCTTGCCTGTTCATCCTCTGCAGGTGGTTATACAGGTCATTCAATTTTGTGTAGGTATCGTTGCAGTTTTTACACACTTCTGTGTAGTTATTTGGTGACAGATCAATGGTTTGCTCCTAGGATTATAAAACTCTGAATGAATGAGAGTTTAAGGCAGTAGAAAAAAATTGGTTTGTTACTGCTGAGCTACATTGACAGGGACAGACCGTGCCATACCAAGCAATCCTTTCCATCTGTGGCCTTCAGCACTCCACAAATGCAATATAGTACAGATGAAAACAAAATTACAATCTCTGAAGATACTTCAACCCAGTAATGGCTGTACCAGCTACCCACTGACCACTGGGTAAAGTTCTAACTTAATCACTTGAAGATTTCAATAGGCCAGTCCACACTGCTCCTGACCAAGGCCTATAAAGGCACATTTCCTAGGAAGCATTAATAAAGAAGCAGACAATTTCCTCAGAGATTGTCCCATTCCACTGAAGTAAACCCACTTTACTACTGAATGATCCTGCAATCTGGCCAGTTTCTGACTGAAATAGAATATGCAGTTTCTTAGGCTATATAGTGCATTTTGTCTGAGGACAACTACCACATTTATTTCACTAAGGAAGTTACATTGTCTGTGCAATACTGCCAACCTTTAACTATCAGTAATTTTAACAGTCAAAAGAAATGTTGCAAGAATTAAAGTGGATAGTCCTTCTGAGCTAGTTCATATTATCAAAAGGATATTTAAAGACTGAATTTCTACATAAAAAAGACAATTCTACAAAGAGAGAGAATGCAGACATGCTGGTTTTTACAATGTAATTATCAACGATTGTGAATTCAGAAATTTTGATGTGAAGCAGCATTGCAATTACAGATAAAATGAAGTCAAGGTGAGTATCAATTAGAATTAATTTCAGGCACTCAGTCTGTAAACAACAGCATTTTACTGATCATGGATTTATCTGCCTACAATTCACAACTCAACAGCAGTTTATTTGCCTAGTCTGCATCTGCTGTTTATTCCGCATAAATAAAATTTTGGTAGCAGTTAGAGGATTTAGTGCTTCTCTTAAATATACAGCACAAATACCTGAAGGTTATGTTCAAAACATGTCAGAGATTTATTGAATAAATCCAGAAATTCTTCAGTAGAATTTGATAATCCCTCACTGTTATTCTTTAAACAATCTGTTGAAAAGAAAGAAAAACATCAGGATATTTTAATTTCTAACATTTCCACAGCCAGCAAGCCCCAGACACTCCATTCCTGCAACAAGAGCTCTCGACTATAAAGGACAGGTCTAGTCAACACAACATTTTCCTTATCTGCCTGCCACTGATATCTCAGACCTGCTGACCTAACGCTTCATCGAGAACACATTTCAGAATTAATTGGCCTTGATTAAGTGAAAGATGAAGACTATCATCAAGAGCTTTCTGAAGAGGGGGACTGAATTATCTTTGGACTTTGAGATAAAACAAGACATTACTTTTATTTCCCAGCCCACAAATCTGGCTTTGCCCAGCAACAGTAACTGCCATTTTGTGGAAGCAGAAGCACCAGCAGCAGAGATGAAATGGAGAGCACCCAGGAAACAGCTAGACCATGAACACAATAGTAGAAATCACAGTGTAATTATTATTCTTTAAGAAAAGAGCTGAGCTTTTCACCAGCTTTGAGGGAAGCTCTGGGGCTTTCCTTCCAGTCATGGGCTCAATCCCATGTTACTGCTTCCATCCATCCTACCCTACTTCAGGTGCTCTAATCAGCCAGACCTTTGAAAACAACAGTATTTGAGGAATTTAGGAGTTCAGCAACAGCATTGTGAGAGCAAGCCAACACGCTAGAAAATTCTCCTGAAAGCAGTAAGTACCATCAACAGCTTCCTGACACACTACTGCCCTCAGATTTTGGCCCTTACAAAAGAAAACATTTTAAGAGCTGCTATAGCTCAGGATTTGTGTGTTATCTACTGGCTGTATTCAAACCAACACATACAATTCTGATCTGTGCAAACTTTAGGGGCTACATCATCACAGCAGCATGAGAGCTACAGAATGAGTCACGTACTTGCGCAGTTGGCTGCCTCCCAGGTTTCATTGAAGAACTCCGAAAGGGTCACAACTATCTGCAGCCTGTCTGAGGTCAAGATGCTTTTGGCACAATTGTGGCTCTCAGAGGAATTCTAAAAATAAAAAGAAAAAAAGAAAGGAAGCGAACAAGTGTTAAAAATACAAAGGAGAATTTCTGAAATGTATCAATCACAACACATCAAATGGGTATTTCTGGAAAAGGCAGAGCAGAAGTGATGGAACAAAAATCCTTTGATCCTCCAACTCATACTGTGAGCAACACAGCTTACTGCACACAATCTCTGCAGGTCTACTAGGGCTGCGTGCAAGTCAATCAAAAATACATGGCAAAAAAAAGAAAGAAAGAAAAAACAAACACACAGACAGGACCTTTTCTGCCAGGTGGCTCACATTCATCCATTCCTGAGCCATGGCCCTGGGAGCCAGCTCAAGGCATGGGCAGTCAGAGGAGAGGACAGCGTTGCTCTCATTAGACAAAAGGAATAGTTGAAGGAGCTGAACCAGCAGACTGTCCTCAAACATACCAAACCCAAACAGAAACAGCCTCCAAAGCTGTTGCACCAACACAGTCCATCAGCAGCAAACCTCCCCCTGTGCAGCAACACCAGGAACAGAGTCCTTTGAGGAGCAGTGCCCATGTTCACTCACCCAGGCATATTACCTGGCCAAGCTCTTGCCCTCCCCAGACACAGGCACCAAGCTCAACTGTCTTAGTGAGCCATTCAATGCACCCCCTCCTCAAAGCAGGCTCTGCCACAACTCTTAAAGCAACTTATTCTCTGGACCAAGCTCATAAAAAATGCACAGCGACTGTAAAAACAGAATAAACAGGAAGTACACTCTGATCAGAATTCAGATACAGAGCCATGATCTCCAGTCAGCTGACTCCCATGCTCTAGCTCCTGGTGTCTGGCTGCTAAATTGACTTAAGCACTTCTCAAAATTGCCCAAGCTGCCAAAAGCCTCTTTGATAAGTGACGTGGGATACAGAAAAAAACAATCTCTTTAATGAGAAACTTGTTCCTTACAGTGCTTTACAAGAGATCCAGTTTCTGCCTCTCTTTGTTAAAATGGGGAGAGGAGGTTAAAAAAGAACTTTCCCCTGGAGGCTCAACTGCAGAAGTCAAATATTGCCACATCTGGTAACTCCCACGTTCGCCTGCTTTCATTTCTACTAAATTACAGATATGCAAGAATGTTGTTTATGCAGGAAACTCTGGTTGCTTCACAAAGACTGTGAAGCTTCCTCATCACCCGGGCTCACGAGTAGGAAAAAGCAATTTACCAAAACTGAATCACATAGACCTAAATCATTCCTTAAATAAAGCTTGCCTAATTGATTCTTTAATTAGCCTGGTGAGGAGAATTTTATATTTCAGAGATGTCCAAAACTTAAACTGGTTGCTTCTGTCACATTGCACTCTTAGCTACTGTTAAGATAGAAACATCAGATACCTGATTAATTGTGATCAAGGACTGAGGTTGCAAGAGGCCACCTCCTTTATTCACCTAGTTAGTTAATCCACACACAGAAGGAAAGCCAAGAGATGTGTCTTCCAGACCACATAGGGGACAAGTCCTCCCAGGCTGCTAGTAGTCAAGCACAGCAGCTGCAATGAGTTCATACATATTCTAAGTGCTGGAATACATTTGGCTATGTAATCCTAGCCAAAATACCATGGTAAAAGTACCCAAGAGAATCACACATTCAATTTCTCACTTTCACACTGAAACAGCTTCCGTAAACGAAACAAATAGAACAGACCACAAGTTTGCAAACTAAACCAAGAGACCACTGGCTACATATTTGCCCTGGAGAGGACAGTTACCAAGGGAACATGCATACCCTCTTCCAATACAAGCACTGGGGTGGTGAGGGGAAATAGGGAAACAACCCAAAACACTACCCAAAAGCAGCACTGATACTTCTCTAATGACAGGAAAACTGTGCAGTGCAATGGTTGCAGGCCACTGTGGCACCTATTTATTGCCTGGGCTTGAACAGCAACAGATTTTTCTCGTCAATTGCAATTCTAAATCTTGGTATTCAGAAATCCCAAGACTGAAAGCACAATCCAGGGTACATACACCTATAAACTTGCTCTCTCTCAGTTCTCTTACCAGGGCACCCACTTTTAGCCATCATCACAGAACAAAGGTTCTTTGGTCTGATTCACTAATGTCATCCTCACATCATCCCAGGAACTAACTTTTACAAATGGATCAACTTGAAAAGAACACACAAAACAAGCCATAAACCACATCCAACACTAAGAAAAGGAGGGGGGGAAAAAATCCAAAAGAAAGTACAAAGTCTGGAGGATGTAATCAGAAGACCCAGCTCCAAAGTTCTCCCACCAGCAGAGTGCACTGACCCCCAGTCAGTGCCCAGGCTTTCTACACACGCTCCCACCAGCCTTGGAGCCAAGAACGCTGCGACACGGCTCCTCACAAGAGGATGTGCCTCACTCCACACAGCTTCACAGACCATCAGTTTTCTGGGAAGTGCTCATACAACCTGCGAGCCAGAGCACTGCTTTAGCCATTGCTACATCAGCAAGAACAACTCAAGTTTTTCCGCTCGCCCAGCTTTTTCTGCAGGTGGAGCTACTTGCCCCCAGCATGCCAGGAGCCGGCGGCACGGACCGAGCCACAGCAGAGCAGAAGGCGGCGGCCGTCTCTGGCAGCAGCGCTTCCCAAACACCCCCAGCCTCTGCCATACTGCCCTGCGCACCCCAGCGAGGCTTCCAGCCCGCCTTTCCGAGGATCCCACCGCCACCTGACGTGCTCCGGCACCGAACTCACAGGCCTGGAAGCCTCAAAGAAAGGGGCCAGCCCGCCCCGGCAGCCCCGCACCCCCCTCGGTCCCACGGACGCACCCCGACGGCGCGAGCGATGCTGTCGTACTGCGCGAGCAGGCGGCGGTAGTGGCCGTGGCAGCCCTGGCACAGCCGCACCGGGCGGGCGCGCCGGCCCAGGCAGCCCGTCAGCGCCGCGCTGCCCTCCGCGAAGGCGGCCAGGAGGCTGCGGCACTCGGGCTCCAGCTCGGGCAGGTCGCCGGGCAACCCCGCGCTCCACAGCTCCTCCGCCAGCTCCTGCGCCAGCTCCAGCGCCGGCGTCTGGCGCGGCCCCGCGGCGGCGGCCAGGCCGAGGAGGGCGAGGGCCAGCGCCGGCAGCAGCGCCCAGCACAGGCACCACGGCGGCGCCATGGCGGCCGCGCCGAGGAACCGGAAGCGCCGAGCCGGGAAAGAGCCGGGCCCCGCCCCGGGGCGCCGCCGCTGATTGGCCGAGACCGGGCGGGGGCGGGGCAGGAGGCGGGGCAGGGGCGGGAGCAGGACGGGAGATCCTGAGGGGCGGGAGCTCATCCCAGAGCCCATCCCGGGGGCTCGTCCCGGGGCCGGGGGCGAGCTGTGCCCGTGCCTGTGCCCTCGACAGGGCCCGCGGGATGCACCTGCCTCGGACACATGCTGCTCCGCGGAGAGCGCCGTTCCTGTGCCGTTCGTTTCATCTAGGTCATACTCTTTTCATCCGAAAAGGGGTTTTTAGAGTATCTGTAGCGTGGGAAGTGACTTTAAAATATGCTAAAATACAGCAACAATTTAAGGATTAAAAATCCCCCAAACAGAGAAAGAAATTGTGATGCAGAAATAAACTGCAACTTTCAGCAGACAAAGTGTTTCCCACGTTCTATCTGAAGCTGGACAACTTTGTTGGTACCTGACTCCAAATTTCCCCGTGGCCGACTGAATAAAACCACGGCTACCAAAGGAAAACTCTTCTCAGAGCGGGAGGAGTGAGTAGAGCAGTGGGCAGCCCCTCCCGGGGTTGAAGTGCCAGGCTATCTGATGACTGTCGGGCAGGACCTTGACCCTGTGCCCGTTCCTTCTGACTCAAGCTCTTTTCAGCCACTTCCATGGGCTCCTTACGAGTCTGGGGTTTGTAGCGCTCTGGTAAGACACACATCAGAGACATAAAGGCGGAACCAAGCAGGAATGGCCCCATCCATTTTTTTGCGGCCGATTCGGTGCTGCACATGTGGCAGCGGTGATGGGGCACAGTGCTGGCCGACAGTGCCGCGACAGTTTGGGCAGCTCCTGGGAGCTCAGAACTGTTTGAAGTGGCTCCCAGAGCAACCAGTTGTACCCAGCTCCACCAGCACCGTCCCACCTGGCCCACCTGCTCCTGGCTTGTGCCAGTCAGGCAGTAAACGTCACGGCACGGAAATATCCAACACAAATTTGTGAAAACACAGAAGTAAAGGTGGCGATGCAGATGCCATCAACAGGCAAGGAGCTCCCTACAAAGAGCATCTGGCTTTTCTGAGTGTCCTGAATGCCTCAGCTCTGAAGAACTGGTTCTCAAAGCAATGAATTAAACAATTGAAAACCACATCATGAGTATGACACAGACAAATGTGGCAGTGTGGTCAAAAACGTACCACGTCGCCTGTACTTGCAAATGACACGGGCGACGGCCCTGGATTCGATGCCGGACCTTCCCTGAGCCTTGCTGCCCAGACGCCCGGAAAGTCCCTCCCACGTTTTGTCCAAGGCCAGGTAATACTTTCCCACACAGCACCTGTGGGTTTGGGGACGGCATCAAGCAAGTGAGGCTGAGGCTGCTTCGCAGGACGCTTGTGCCCAGGCGGCCCCGCACCAGAAGATTGTCACCCTTCCGTGGCTCCCCAGCACAGGTGCAGCCAAAACACCGAGAAACCCTGGGACGGCGGCGCTGCCTGCACCAAGCCGGCAGCCGCAGCCCCGAGAGGGGGACAGGGGCCGCTTGCCGCCGCTAAGCCACCCTCGGGCCAGCCGGCCTTCAGCCCCGTTTGCCCGAGCCGGGAGCGAAATGCCCCTGCAGAGCGGCGTGTTCCCGCAGAGCAGAGCGTCCATGCAGGGAGAGGTGTCCCTGCAGAGCCATGTGCTCCCGCAGAGCGGGGGCGGCCCGGGGCCGGGCGGGGGCGGGGGGGGGGGGGGCGGGGGCG
>VZUI01055855.1:0-58251 GCA_013401135.1 Cettia cetti | reverse complement strand
AGCGGGGCGCTGGGGCCGGGTGTGTCCCGGGCGGTGCCGGTGCCGGTCGGGCCCCGCCGCTCGGTGCCCGCTCCCCCCGGCGCGCGGCGCTGACGTCGCACGCGGTGCTCGCGCTCCCCCGCGCCGCGCACCATGTGTTGCAATCGCCTCACATGGGGGCCCTTGACGTCACTTCCGGGGGGAGCCGGCAGCGGGGCGCCGCGCCATTGGCCGCCGCCCCACCCCGCGCGCGCGCAGCATCGTGGGGCGCGTAGTCCGGGGGTCCGCTCGGCGGGAAGGGGCGGGAGCGCGCGCGCGGATCTCGCGAGAGCCGCGCGGAACGTCCCGCGCGCGCTTAAAGGGCCCTTGAGGGGCGGCGGGGCCGGCGCCGAGCCGGGGGCTGAGAGGATGAACGGGAGCGGCCGCGGAGGGACAGCGGCACCAGCCCTGCTCCGTCCCGTGGCAAAGCAGGGTGTGCACACAGCGCTGGGACACGCCACCGCCTGTCTGCACGGTCCGTCCAGGTCTGGGCATGCCGCCCTCGCGGGAATCGACCACTCCTGGCGGCTTTTTGCCACCGGAGAGCTCGCACGGAAGCGCCATGCAAGTCACGGACGGCCAAGTTATTCAATACCCAGTGCTGAACACCGCGGGACAGCGCTCGGGAGAGGCCTCTGGCCTATGTCTCTCAGCCAGTGCCCAGCCCGTCCCACTGTCCCCTCATCCAGCCCACACTACCTGGATCTGCCCATGAGGATTCCACCAGAGAAAGTGTCAGAGCCTTGCTGAAGCCGGGAGAGACAAGGACCAGTGCTGTTCCCTCATCCATCCAGGGGTCGCTCCATTGTGGGAGGCAAGCACGTGGGCAAGGCAGGACTCTCCTTTAATGAACCCGCACTGACTCATCACACTCCTGGGCCACTTCTGTCCCCCCTGGTGGAAACGGTTTTGAGTGCCAGAACAAAAAACATCATTTCATCCCCCCTAATACTTGCGCTGGCAGGACAAAGCAGCTGCAAACCCGGTTCTTGTTCCAGCTGAAGAGACACAGCTACATTTATGCACCTCCCTGGAAGGCTGGGCTGCTGGAAGCACAGTGGGCAAGTGCTGCTCAAGCCTGCAGCCCATTTTGCAAGGCTAAGCCCAAGCACAAAGTGCCTGAGGGTGAAGTCCCACTACTACTGCAGTCTCAGGACTTGGGGCACCTGCTGAGAACAGTACTGACAGTCTCAGAAAAGCTCAACCTGACACCAGAAACCTCCTTTTGCCTGTGAATGAAGCACAAGTTCCAGAAAAGTTACAGCTGCCCAGCAGTTCCCTCTGCAGCTGTTACAGGAAGTAGTGCTCATGTTCTCCATCAAAGGCCAGGAGACCAGGAACTCTATGTTGGACACTTTTCCGCTTTTATTTTAAAAAAAATCCAGAATGGATCCAGTAACAGTTTTATTATCCAGGAAATTGTTTTACCATAAGCAGAGAACAGACACAGGATGGAGCAGAAGGCTCAGACAAGCAAAGTATTGAACTTCCACACCGCCTCTTTTGTAAGAAAGAATGTTACAGACGAGTTTGAAGTAGCCCCTTTCTTTCAGAACAAGGGTACCAGCCTAGCTCAGGGCTAAATGGTCTCTAGCAAAGTTCTCAGCCTTGCCCCTGCTGCTCAAAAGCCTGCACCTGCTCCAGCTACTCAGACCCACAAGGAGGGGGCATGCAGGCCTTATTTGCCTCCTCATTGCTGGACAGCTTTTCATCTCCACCCTCCAATTTTGTGACATGGTTTCCAAGCTTGGATCTCAGATTTACTACACCATTGTGCCAAGTATTAAATCATCAGCCAGTCCCCAGGTGCTCAGGGGAACATGCCAGGGCCAAACCTGTAACTTTGTCTGGCATGAATTAACTTTTATCAAGTGACAATTTATCTAGCAGACACATCACTAAGTTTATACATTGAAAGATTTTATATATAGAATACTGCAAAAACACAGTAAGTCTGAATTCTGCCCCTTGCTGCTCAGGAAGGTCCCTTCTCTCCCAAGCATCAAGAAAATCGACCTCTTCATAATTCTCTCATCAAGGCAAGACAGAGACTCCTTATTGCTTCTCTTCCTTCTGATCTCCTGGACTTCCAGAACCCTCTCGCTCCGAGGCCATCTGTGAACAAACAGATTACTTGTAACAAACTGCTTCTCCTGGCCTTTTTTCCTTGGCTGGCTGCTCAGGTCAACTCCAGCCTGAAGAACCCTCCTTCAGCGCAACAAGCAATGTCCACTGAGAAGGGAAATCTCCACCTCTGCCTGAGCTCTGAGAGAGATGGAACCATCTTCCCATTATTCCCTTTCCCATGGGATGTAACAGGCTGACACTGCAGCACCGAATATTTGGTCTGACATCAGGAAAGCAGCTGTCCCCAGTAAGGACAGCTAAGCACCAAGGTCACCTGGGCACTGTACCAGTGCCATGCTGGGACACCTCCCTGCACAGGCAAGCACAGCCTGGCCAGGTGCCAGTGGGTGGGAGGGCCTTCCACTGGGAAGGAGATGGAGAAGTAAATCCCAACAGCCTTTACTGTGGCTTTAGGGAGACTGAACAGGAATCGTGTTTTACAATCACCCTGAAGTAAGTTCAGGAGTTCCTTTACTCCTTCAGGTACTCCATGCACTGAGGGGAAAGCCCTCTCCTTTGCTCTTCTAGATGCTCCTTACAAGGAGCTTTCCCTTTTCCATGAAGCGCTATACAGTGCCAGAACTCAGCCTGGAAGCATGGCCAGGATTTCAGGCCCTCAACTCTCCCTGACATTCCACAGCTGCCCCTTCAGCCAGTGTCACTCAGAGGGAGCTGCACAGAGGCTCAGCACCACCTCCCACCCAGGAGTTCAGTGTCCTGACTCCCTCCCAGCCCAGCTCCTACCCAAGTTCCTGATTCCCCCCTCCTCCTCTGAGGGCTCTGAAAGTGAACTGGCCATGCACCTACCTTCTTGTATGCCATTTCAAAGAGTTTCAGGGAGGCCTGCTGCAGGCTGGTTGCTGCCTGCCTGATGTTCTCTCCTGTTTCACTATCTTTACGAGCCAGAAGTTCTCTCATTTTAGCAATTTCTTCCTTTAATTTGTTGCACTGCAAAAAAGACACAAAGGTGAAATGCTGCACTTGGTTCATTGTTAATCTCTATCCTGTCATTTCACCACCAACTGGCCACAGCAAAACTACCTTTTTGTGCCAGAAGCAATGAAGTTAAGCCTCAAAGTGACTCTGCAAGGCCTAGGACTGTGCCCAGTTCCCAGTGGGCACCTGTCCACTTCACTAACAGTGTCCCAGTTGGCATGAATGGGGCCCTGTTTGCTGTCTGGGCAGAGGTGCCAAGGACAGAGCCCTGCGGGGCCTGACAGCTGGCCAAGGCTGTGCTCTGTGCCTGGCACAGCTCACCTGGCACTGCCACACCAGGGCAGGGCACAGCAAGCTAGTCTCCATGGATATTTATGGCCCTGTTGGGGAGCTGGTGAGCAGAGCTACTCCTGTCCTGGTCAGTGCCTGTGCTGCCTGTGCAGCAGGAGCTCAGAGCAAACCAACAGAGCGGGCTGAGCCTGGCCCAGAGCCATCTGTCAGTCCCTGCACAGGCTGGCACTGTCTCCTTCCCTGGCAGGCTGCTGTGGAGGGCTCCAGGGCACGGTTGTGCCAGCAGGGCTCACAGATACGGGCACAGCTCTGTGCCACACCACAGGGTAGGGAGTGACGGCCACCATCAGCACCCAGCCAGCACAGGCTGCTCTCACCTCCCCAGGGAGCCACAGGGAACAGTGCCTGCAGGGACAGGGATTTAGGCTCCATGCTCCTGTGAGAGGAAACTCGCATCACTCCAAACAAAGAGCCAGCCAATATCACAGAATCACAGAATGGTTTGGGTGCGAAGGGACTTTAAAGATCATCTCATTCCACCCCCCTGCCATGGCCACTCAACCAAGTTGTTCCAAGCCTTGTTCAACCTGGCCTTGGACACTGCAAGGTATTCAGAGGCAGCCACAGCTTCTCTGGGCACCCTGTGCCAGGGCCTCCCATGGTCCATCCTCCCACCTCAGGGAAGGATTCCTTCCCAATATCCAATCTAACCCTGTTCTCTGGCACTTAAAAACCACTGCCCTTTATCCTGTCCCCATCTGCTGGCAGAGAAACAGCCTTTAACTGACCAGAGGCTGCTACCAACAGACTGTAATCTGTAATGTTCCTTTGGACATTTCAGGAGACCTTTAATTCTGCTTCCCAGAGTTATTAAACTGGTAATTGGGCACACTCTTCTAAACTTGGCTTTTGAAATTCACAATGCACCACCTTAAGAGTGGTGTGAAAAGCACTCCTGGATATTAAATACACATTTCATTTCTAAGAGAGAAAAAATTGAATTAAGTGGATGCTGATTTTTATTGCCCCCAGGTTCTTGGGTGCTGTGCAGGAGAGCACAGCAGCTCTACCTCTGTCCCTCTGCTAACAAGGGCAGGCACTGTCCACAATCACCAGCCTTGGAGCGAAGCCCCCCTCCGAGGAGCCAGCCACAGCAGTTCTTATCACAGCACTGCAAGGCCATGCCAAGGACACAGCACTGTCAGAAACCTCTCATCAGCAACTTCCCAGGCCCTCAGAGCCTCAGTGACACTGACCTTGCACTCTGCCACAGGTTATTTGCCTGCACCCAAACCCTATTCCCCTAAGGATGTCTATCCATCCTCCCCTCAGCCACACTCATCCCTCCTATTGAGTGCCACAGCCAGAGGTGCAGGGCTGTGACACCTTCACCCAGCATGGAAACATGGCCAGAGCTGGAGCCATTGGCCAGAGCCTGCTGGGAGTTAAATGGGAATGTGAGCAATAATTTTGTGAGGAATTTTACATGCTGTGGCACTCCAGGATCAGGAACCACCTACCTCATCTACTGGCAGCTGATCCTTGAACTCTTCCATCTTGGACTCCGTGTCATGGATGATGCCCTCGGCCATGTTCACAGCCTCCACACGTTCCTGGGGGACAGAGTTAGTCAGGGCTGCTGCCCACACCACTGGTGACACAAGTGGTGACACTTCATGCTACAAACTGCCAAACTCCACTCAAGTTTCCCCTCAGGGTCTCCTTATAATGGCACCAGGGCAAGAAGAAATGCAAGAAAACCATTTCTACGTGCACTGTGGCCCCACAGGGCCCTGAGAGGAGTCTGTGCCAGCCAGCCCTCAGGCTTTCACTCACAGTCACTCCCCTGGAGTACAAAGTGACCAACGCACCAACCATTGCAGGCACATGGGAAAGGACAGACACCTCAGGGACAGCACAGCACACTCTGTTCTTTGGGAAAGCAGCAGAGCTTTTGGAGAATATCCTGAAGTTTCTTCAGCAACAGGGGCACCAGAGACAACTCAAATGCTGGGTGGTTTTACTTGGGATCCCTCATCACAAAAAACTCCCATTTATGTATTCCTGATGCTTTCAAGGCAGTAAAACCAGGATCAGAAAAGTGTAATGAGGCAATTTCAAAAACTAGTTATACAAGTCAAGTCAAGAGAAGTGTAAGTTAAAATAACCTGATCACCTCACTCTGTGAGCTCACTGGACAGGGGTGAGTCCCACTTCAGGATTACAACAAAGAAGAACTTATCCAGCAATTTAAGACCCCAAATGAGGCAGTAGGATAGTTTTCAGTGCAGCCTCTTTAGATGCCAGACCTCCCCCTATGCTCCACAGCAATGGTGAGGTTATTTGAACAGTGAGACTTTCAGAGCAAGGTCTTTGAAAGTTCTCCAGCTAACCTACAAATGCCCATCAGCCACTGCTTTGTGGCTTTAGAGATTCTGAGGCCAGGCACTGCTACTTCCTGGGGATTTATTCCATGCCTTCTTCCCTTCAATCCTCTTTTGATCCCTTCCCTGCTGGGAGCAAGATTTACAGCACTGCCTGGACACCTGAGCCAGGCTCCTGCAGACTGAAGGACACAAAGTGGATCAATTCCATGTGCCACTTTCAGCAATCACAAAACATATGCTGATGCCAAATCCCTGAGTCAGCCTGTGCTGTGTCTGCCTAAAAATCAATGCTCTGTATTTAGTTGCATAATTCATTAGTACTACCCTCATTAAACCAGTTAGTTCCAACCATTAATCCTGTGTCTATCACAGGTTCAGTCGCTCCTCCATGGCAAGAGCCAGTCTTCCCTTAACAAGGCCAGTGAGGGTTGATCACCTCCTCCTGGCCTCACCTGTGCTGAGGCCAGCACTGCCCACATGGACACAGCATTCCAGTAGCCAAACGCACAGCCAAAGGGGACAGTGGAGAGCAGTGATGACAAAATCCTCACCAGAATTGCAAAGCTGTTTGCTATAAGCAGCAGCAGGCAGGTGGGTTTGCTCACTGCTGCCTCCATGTCCCAGAAATCCCTCAGGGAGCAGTAAAGTGCAGTCATACAGGACAAGGTACCCAACCCCAAGACCCAAATGCCTCTGCAAACACCCTCCTGCAACCCTGGAGTGTCAACTGAGCAAGAAAAGGAGCAGAGACTTGGGTAAGATCTCACAGAGCAGAGCCCAGAGCCACCCCAGGGGTGGGCACAGCTCCAAGCACAGTGTAAAAGCAGCAGGTCCTCTGAAGGACCTCTCCCTGAAGGGCTCGTAACCCTCTGTTACCTTTCTCCGCCTGTCCTCCTCCGCATATTTCTCTGCGTTCTTCACCATGTTCTCAATTTCATCTTTGCTGAGTCCACCAGAGGACTGGATAACAACTGCAGAAGAGAAGAACATGAATTAAGGATCTGCTCTCACCTTTGAGGAGAGGATTATTCCCCAGCCTAACAGCAGCAGCCTCGCTCAAAGACTCTGCACCCAGGGAGGCCCTGTGGGCAGAACAAGGACTGTGAACCTTTAAAGAGCCACTGATACTGCTAGCAAGGTAAAAGCCACATCTGGATCTGCAACTCCCCCGCTCTACTACACACTCCCTGCCTGCTGCTAGGCAAGTCAGACTGACCAGTCTTCAGTTAATCCTCATGGAAAGCGAGGGCATGCCAAAGCCCTCAAAACAAAGGAACATCCCAGACTAGAACCACAGAACCAAAATAAAAACAAAACTAAAACCTCTCAAACAAACTCTCCAGCAAAAACCCAACCAACAAAAAAAAATCCAAAGAGGACTGGTTTCATCAAAGACTCCTTTCCCTGCTGGAAAGCAGCCCAGGCTTGATGGCAGGGTAAGACAACATTCCCCACCCAGATTCTCACATTGCCCTTACTAAGAAAATGGAGCATGATTCTATGGGCAGGCTCTTACATATCTGAGGGGACCTCCTTGGTCCTTTCCCTCTATATGTGTCAAAAAGTATAGTCTAGATTCAGGCTTTACTGCAGGAATTAGTATAATTTCATTGCAAGAGGACCCATATCCAATATATCTCAATGCCCATAAAAGTGCATGCTACAATCACCATTTAAAGGAACTTTTCTTTGGAATATTTGTCAATAGTACAAAATTCTGAACAAAGACACACCTACAGAGGCGTCCTTTGCCTAAGATGTGAGATGAGCAGTTCAGCTTTGTAATTAGGACCATATCTACCTACAGGTAAGCAGCTAAAAGTAATTCTGGTTGTCTGTCACCAGGAGCTTTTTACTCAGCAGTAGAAGGCTGTCACACATGCAAGATCTCCAAGGAAATCCAAGTAACAAGCAGGGTGGTTTTGGTGCCAAACTGCTGCCAAAAAGCAGTGTGATTAAAAGCAGTACACACCTTCCAGCTGTGCACAGTTAATCCTTCTGCTAACTAGAGCATTTCACTGCTCAAGGGTTCTCTCCAAGAAACAGCTGAAGGGCAGTATAGAGGCTCCCAGTTATAAGGGAGAAAAGTTTTTTGTCAGGGGAATCTGTAAATGCTTCAAATTAATCTCTTGAACCCACCACAGAGCTTTAGACACTGACAACTGTGTCATTAATTACCCCAGCACACGGGGCCAAACATTTCACTGCACCACGGAGCAGAATACACTGACAGCTTGAACTCCCTGAGCCTCCTCCCAGCTGGAGACACTTCCAGCCTAAGCACAAGAAAATGAACAAGGTGGTTACAAGAAAAACCTGCTGCTTCAAAATGTCCCAATTTCCAGACCTTTATAATGGAATAATTACAAACAAACAGGGTCTTGGCACAGCGCTGGTCTGCTCAGCTATACCTGCTACATCCTGGAGTCAGAGATCTTCCTGATTCTCCCTTAAAAGCTGGCACCTTCACGTGGCCAGGCTCCCAGACAGCACTCCCAGCAGCAGGGAGAATTCACACACAGCGCTACATTCCCAAACCCCAATTTCTGTCCCCTCAGGGTAACACAGGGCACACATGACTGCCCCAAACATCCTGGTGACACGAACACCAGTGAGCCAACCTGTGTACCCAACACCAGGGCTCTGGGACACAGCTGATCCATTCAGGAAACCCAGGAAACAGCTGAACTCTGCTCAAGTGTTGCTGCAATTATTCCAGATGGCAACACTAAGCCAGGACTATCACACAGGGCAAAACCACTTGAAATGGTGAAACCCTGCCAGTGAGGGCTGGCTTGACATTGGCATAGGCAGGTGCTTCATCTCTGCCTAACATGCAAGGAGACCATCCACTGGCAGCAGGTTACTGGAGAGGGCAGAGGTTGTGTGCTTACAGAAGCTTTAGTACCCAGAACAAAGCCACAGCTCAGCTCTCACCTATCCCTTTCCCACCCTCCTCTCCAGGGGAGACACAGGCTCAGGTGACTTCAGCTGCATCTGTGCTGCACTGGCAAAAGAAGAGTAGGGGAACCCAAGCAGAGCGCCACAAGCTCCATCCCCACGTGTGACACCATGCAGGCAGCACTGGAGCACACTCCATTCCCCCAGGAGTCACTCAGTGTCACCCTCAGCACCCCCTGCTCCCCTCCCTGCCCAGGGCACTCACTCTGCTGCTCCCGCCCAGTGCCCTTGTCCTTGGCTGAGACGTGCACGATGCCGTTGGCGTCGATGTCGAAGGTGACCTCGATCTGGGGCACTCCCCGCGGCGCCGGAGGGATCCCGACCTGAGGAAGGACAAGGGTTGGTCATCAGCTCCCACAGGGCCAGAGCTCAGGGGATGAGGGCTGGGCACATCACCCAGGGATCTGATAGGGAATGAACCACTAACCAACCCTCAGAGCTGGAACCTCTCTGTTGGCACCATGCTGTGCACTGGTATCTTGACAGATTTAACAGGATACAGGTTTCTGCCCTGGACAAACGCAGAGAAACCACAAGAGACACACCCCACGTTTGGTTCCAAGGCGGTACAGGTTCTGCTTTTTTGCTACACAAGCCCCTCTTCCACAGCTGCGGCAGGATGATGTATTTTCTCAGTTCTGGACACAAATTTCACTGCCCACCTCTGGGGAACCATTTTAAGACCGTGAGAGGCAGCACAGCTTCCTTCGGAAGCAAAAAAGAAAGGCAAAGCCCTCCTTTCTGCAGGGCTCTTCCTAAGAAACTTACACAATCTTGAACAGTAACACTGCCAAAGCTTGCCAGCACTGACCAAATCCATTTTGCTCAGGGAGCTGGTTGGGCAGCCCCCCTCTGCTCCCAGCAATCCTGGAGCATACCTGTTCCCCAGGGAGCAGGGCGTGGGCTCAGTTCACAAAGTCTCCACACAATTCTTCAGAATGATGTGTTGACAGTTTAACATCATGGCACACACACTGCAATCCGAACCAGCCACAAACTAACACCCTGGGGTACTCCACTCCCAAGGTCCCACTCACTAGGCTGGAAGGGGCTCCCCTGGGGACTGCAGGTATCCTGGAGCTGCTGCAGGTCCCGTCTTTGCTACACCAGAGGAGAGGCCAGCATTCAGATTAGGTACTGATGTGCACAGGCTTTTTTATACCCAGAGAGCCCTTCCTGGTGACCAGGCCCTAAAGCTGCAGCAGCCCCAGTGTCACAAGGGAGTGCTCAGAAACTCTGAGCTCCATCTTCAATGCCACCTGGTCCTCAGCCACAGAAAGGATGTCCCAGGGCCAGGCTGTGCCTCTGGAGGCTGCTTTTCTACTACAAAGGGGTCAGATGTCTTCTGGGAGATGACTCCCCCTCAACACTGCCTTCAGGGGGCAGTTGAAATGAACAATGTCTCCAAGAAGGTCAACTCTAAGGTCAAGAATAGAGAAGCCAACATACCAGTGTGAACTGGCCAAGCAGTTTGTTGTCACTGGCCATCTCTCTCTCTCCCTGGCACACTTTGATCTCCACTTGTGTTTGCCCATCAGCAGCTGTGGAAAACACCTATGGAAAAGGAACATGAAGTTATTGTATAGCTAATTAGAACACAAACATCTGCAAGTTACAAGTTGACTGAACAAGGAATCAAAGGAAGCTACTTGGAAGGGAAAATCATGAAATGCTTGCTGTTCTCATATCTCTCTGACAAAACTCCAGGGCACAAAGGCTAGCAAGAGCCAAGATCACTGTTGTCTTGTCCTGTATGCACCCAGGGAGGACACAAAAACTGGCCATCCATAGCAGCAAAAAGTTCCAAGGCAGCCACCACACCCCAGAACATCTTCCCTGAAGCAGCAGGCTGCAGCCCACGCCCCAGGCAGCTCAGGTGTTATCAGAGAGAGCACACAGCAGCAGGCCCAGACAAGGCCAAGGGAAGGAAAGGATCACACCCAAGTCACCAGGACATTACAATGCAGAGGAAAGATAACTCCTTCCCAGGCACTCAGCCAAGCTAGGGCTGTCCCACAGGCATGGTGCTCAGTCCCAGAAGGGCTCCACACAATCCTTCAGAATGATGTGTTGACAATTGACATCATGGCACACACACTGCAACAATCCTCACCAGACCATGAACATTCTGGCATATCTTGGCATCATTAACTCAACTGCCCTTCCCTCTTGGGCACACCAACAATCAGAGATACTCAGTGGCTGACATAAAAATCTGATTTGTCCACTGCTTTTCTTGTCAGATGAGGAGGCAAAACCATCTACTGGGATGCTCTGGGTGGCCTTTCCTGAGCTGTCTGAGAGCACCAGCAAAATCCCACCCATCCAGAGTCAACTCTTACCTGGCTCTTCTTAGTGGGGATGGTGGTATTCCTGTTGATGAGCTTTGTGAAGACACCTCCCAGGGTCTCAATGCCGAGGGAGAGGGGAGTTACATCCAGCAGCAGCACATCTGTCACATCACCAGCCAACACCCCACCTTGGATAGCTGCTCCAATGGCCACAGCCTCATCAGGATTGACTGCTTTGCTTGGAGCACGGCCAAACAATTCCTGCACAGTCTGCTGCACCTGAGTGGAGACACAGCACAGCTCACCCATGAGGGAACCACCACGGCACAGCAGCCTTGGCTTAGCTCTGTGTCCTTATGTTGCTGCTGCCATGACAGCTTGAGACAGAACCACGGAGCCTCACCTTTGTGCCTGCTCCCTCACTGTCCACCCTCCTGCATAGCACTGAATGCCCTCATTCCAGCCCAGACAGCCCCTTCAGGGGCTCTGTGTGCCAGCTGCAAGGCAGCTCCCATCAGTGCCTTCACACAGCCTGGCCACATTCCCAGGGGATCACTCCAGGCTTATCTGGGAGTCAAGGACTGCTCCCTGGGAACTGTGTAAGCCAACACTGAGGAGGACACAACTGCCAAGGACAGTACAGCTGTGGAAGAGCACAGGGAAGGTAAAAAATCCAGCAGCACAGTTCATGTTGTTTGTGTGCAATAAAGGGGGAAAAAAGGGTATTGTATAAAGAACAGTTATTTTCCAACTCTCTATTTTGTGGGCTGTTTCAGCAGAGATGTGCTTTGTCAGCACTCTGAGCTATGCTGTCAGCTCTGCACTGCTCAGCCCATTCCCAAGGACTGCTCTTGATCCCAAAAGATCTGCTGCTGAAGCATCCAGACAGGAATGCACGGAGGGTCTGCCACAGAGCAGAGCTCCCAACTGCCCGCCTCTGCCCTACAAGGGAAGGCAGTGGCACTGGGTACCCTCTCCCAGTAGAGGTGTTGGGCATAGTGAGTGGTGTGTGCCTGGAAAACTGCTGGAAGCATACACCCAACCATGCACTGCAGCCAGGAGACACCTGCCTGGAGTGCTTGTTTACAGAGGACTCTACATGTGAGCATGTAATTAAATTGCAAGTCTTTCCCTCTGGAGGTGCATTTTACAGTACAAAACAATACTTGTAACCACCCATGGTCCATCTCCCAGAATACTGGCCACGGGAGAGCTCCAGAGAAGCCACATTCCCTCCTAGCAAGAGGAAGAGAGCAGAACAAGGTACCCAAGAGAAGGCTTGGCTGTGTACAACACTGACACCAATTTCAGAGGCAGAGCTGTAACTACACTTACTCAGGAAAGCATTCTGTCAGCTCAAAGCCAAACATGCTGGGGGTTATGAGGGGAAAAAGGAAAAATAAGTATTTAAGCTCTGTCTTCCACCCCTAAAGGATACATAATGTTTCAGGAAAAGGTTTTGTGTTTCTCATAACTTTATACATCAGTAATCACATCACTTTTCCTTTATCCAGCTGGAACAACAAGGACTCTGGGAATATACAGAAGAGTTACTCCACCTGAGCTTTGGCCAGAGCAGAAGCTTGTTTATCTTGCTGCTCTGGCTCCCCTGCCTGGGCGACCTTCTGCTCGCACCAGTATCACCTCCAGCCACCAGGCTCATTAATACAGGGAGGAAAAACCCTCCCACCAAACCCCAAATCAACCCCAAGCAGGGCAATGCACAACTACTGACCTAGAGGGGACCTGCAAATCACAAAGCAACAAATAGTCCAAGCCTGAGTGATGGCACTGGAGTGAGATTTTGGTGCTCTCTGCAGGAAAGGCCAGGTGGTACCCTTGGAGGGAGCAGTGAACATCCCTGTTCAGCTCCAGGATGGAGGAGCAGCAGCAGCAGGCATGGCTGGAACAGGAGCAGTAAATCACCTGCAAACAGCACTTATCTGCACAACTGTGCATGTCAGCACAGCAGGCTTTAGAGCTACCTGCTGCGCTTATCTTCACAGAATGTAAGGGCCAGGCTTTAGATAAGGAGTGTCTGGAAGAGCCAGGTAAATGGGCCTGCCACAGGCAGCTCTGATTACACACAACCTGCAGGTACCAGAGAGGTTCTGCTCATGCAGGTTCTTTACAGCTGAAGTGCTGGAAATCCCTTGGAAGGCACAGATTGCTAACAAGTGGCTGTCATTGAAATGCGCCTTTACCACACTGAGTCCTCAACAAAAGGCAATGCCCTGTTTTTCTCAACAATGCTGCTCGTGTCCAGCACACACCAGAACGTCAGGCTGCAGCTGGACTTTCACCTCCCAGCACATCCCCCTTGACTCTGCACAGTGCAGCTCAGCCCCAAGCCCCCGGGGCCCAGCTGAGCGAAGCAAACAGAACGAGAGGTCCTGGGCTGTGCTCCCATGGGATCCTCATACTGAGTCTGCTCTGAGCACTCCCAGCTCCTCCGTTCCAATCCCCCAAACAGCAAGCACAGGGCAGCTATGCCAGCCCTGCCTGAACAGGCCCTGAGCTCATACCTTTGGCATTCTGGTCATGCCACCGACAAGGATGACTTCCCCGATGTCACTCTTGCTGACTTCAGCATCCTGCATGGCTTTCTGGCAGGGGGCCACCGTCCTCTTGATCAGGTCAGCCACGATGCCCTCGAACTGTGCCCGACTCAGCTTCATGTTCAAGTGCTTTGGTCCGGAGGCGTCCATGGTCAGGTAGGGCAGGTTGATGTCAGTCTGTGGCATGGAAACGGGCTCAGGAAAAACAAGGAATGGGCTTTACATCAGCTTACAGGTTCTGTTTGGCCTGTACTGAGGCATCTGTACGGCTGTTCACCCTCCAGCCCAATTTAACTAGCAGCAGGCACACTTTCAAATTTGACATTTCAGAAAGAATAATTATTTTGTTCCACACTTCATGGTTATTACTGTTAAACCCCAATTTTAATACTGCATTACTTCAAGGTCTTTCATTTTTGAGCAAAACTATTTGTCACAGCCAGGAGGTAAGAGCAGAAACACTTGAAGTGGAACAGCCTTAATGCTGGTCCTTCAGCACAACCCAGAAGAAAGCCCATCTGCAGAGTTCCAAACATTCTGCCACCTGACTTACATTCCCCACCAGGTAAACTCCTTGAAAGTATTTCCTTCCCTCCTAGCTGTTCTCTAAATGCCAACAGGTCATGTTCAACAGCCACTCTGCTGCCTTTTAACACAAAGTTAATTAGAGCAAGGGACCATAATCCCCACCTCTTATGGCTGTTTGTCACATGCTGGATTTTTAAAGAAAATCTTATACTGAAATAATCTGATTCAAGTGCTGAGTCATGCTGAGATCAGAAGACACTACAATCCAAAGCAATTACAACATTAGTGCTTTAAGCTCTAGAGATTAACTTTACACAAGAATTAAAGCTATGTTGCTGACTAGAGGTGTGCACTCACTTTATACACAGCACAGTCAAAAGTATTAGGGGAAAATGGGACCAAAAGCAAGTTGTTTTCACTTCATTGCTGAAGAGTTAAGGAATTCAGTACTCCCTGGTAAAAAAGAACTGCATTTGCCAGCTCTTGAGCTCATAAAACAGAGCTTGCTATGTCTCTGCCGGAACTATGCAGCCATTGTGACTACTCTGAGCTCCAGCTCCCCACTGGACAGCAAAAAGACCACCATCAGAAAAAATTAAAGATGCTTATTCAGAACCTAGAACTTGGCAGAGTCCCCATTTCAATTACTATATAATTGACCTTAATTTCACTTAGCCAGGATTATTACACTCCCAACTTGCTGTTTCTCCAGCTCCTTATTCAGTAATGAATAAAAGACACACTTGACTGCATTAATATACAAAGCTGATGGGAAAAAGGAGGGAGGGTGGCGGCTGCCCATTGTCCAGACAACTCGTCTATAGGCAACAAGTCAAGAGTCTGCATAGGAATTACTACACAAATTGGCTGTTTCAGTGGAATGAGTAGCACCAAGGTTTCGGAACTGCTTGTACAGAGCTGTAAGTGGTTCCAGTAACCCAGCAGCAATGGCTCAATTCCCTGATGCCCATCACACTTCTAAACTACAGAACAGGTTGGGAACAAGATCACATTTCCTGCAAGACCAGAAGATGTGTGTGGTGCCACAAAAAGGGCAAAACCCAGCACCCAACAACTCAGCTTCCAGCAGCTCCCTGCACTCTGAAAGCCCACACTGCTGAGTGACCTGCTGTGCAGTGATGCCACTGGGTTACAGAAGAGAAAACAGCGTCAGAAAGCTTTGTAAATAAACCCAGTGCAGAACTCAGTGTCTCCCGTGGTTGTAGTGGATGCTTTGGATCCAGGCACGTACCTGCACTGATGATGAAAGCTCACACTTGGCCTTCTCTGATGCTTCTCTCACCCTCTGAAGGGCCATGTTGTCTTTAGTCAGGTCAACTCCTGTCTGAGTGACAAAATCAGGGTTAACAGACTTTCACCATCTGCTCAGCAGTTACTTCCGTGCAGCTCACCTTCTCAGAGCTCTTGACTGAGAAGCTATTTCTAGAGCAGACTGCCATAGGCACTGTGCTGCTCTCTCCCTGCTGGCAGTAGTCAGCACTTCTGATCTGCCAGCCCTCTCTGCTCTGTAAGTGATCATACAGTGAGGTACAGACTGAAGCTTGGAAAGGCTGCTGCAGCAGAGAATAAAAAGATAGGACTGAATTGCCAAAGGAGCTGGAATCACACTGCAGCTTCCTCCTAGCAACCCTTGTTTGCATCTGTCCTGTCACATTCAATTACACCACAGGTATTTACTTTTAAAAGTAAGCAGACTGTGTACAGGACAGTCCTGCTACACCAGAGAGAAAAAAACGCAGAAGTTCTGCTATTCTGTGTCTTCCAGGAAAGGAATATTCCACTTTAAGAAAACAAGTGCAAGAAGTGGAAGCCAGGCTAAAGAGTATCTAATCCTCTTAAATTCCAGCTGTGCCAGAGGTGACAAATCAAGTCATAAGAATTTAAGAGAATTCTCATTTTTCTATAGAAGTGAAGTTGAAAAGCAGTGTAACACAGGACTGTGCTCTCAAGAGAACCTTACCTCTCTCTTGAAGTCCTTCACAATATACTGTAGCAAAGCCTGGTCAAAATCTTCTCCACCCAAGAAAGTGTCACCGTTGGTGGACTTCACCTCAAATACTCCCTTCTGGATTTCCAACACAGAGATATCAAAAGTGCCACCACCCAGGTCGTAGACTGCAATGCTGCAGGAAGAGAGGCAGGACAATGCTACTTTCTAGACAAAGGTGAGTGGCTCAGAACTTCCCCTCCTGAAGAGCTCAGCAGAACTCACACTGCTGACCCCACAAGTGCAAAGCCTCTTTAAAGACAGCAGTGAACAATGTCAGTCAGAGTCCATGTGGGGAACCCTGAAAGATGTGATGCACAAAGTCTGACCTTGCCCATTTTTTCAGAGATGGTAGCTCCTGCCTCTCCAAAACCAGACACTCTCACATCCAATGGCAAGAGCAAGGACACCAGAATTATCATGAATTTTTTTTTTTCAAAATGTGAGGCTTTCCCAGCATTATCAGTACCTCAGAAATAATGTCTAACAAAAGCCTGCACTTCTGTAACCACCCCTGACAGCAACAGAGGGCTAAACACAGGCAGGGGAGCTGCAAGCCTTGGAAGCTGGCACAGCTCAGCACAGCTCCCATGCTGCCCATCAGCACCTCTGGTGACAGCCAGTCACCCAGCTGTCCTCAGCCACACCACCCCTATCACCTGCACGAAAGGTAATTAATTGAAACTCAGGATGGATAATTAAGTTGTAGCTGCAAGTTATGAACTCTCTCTTTAACAAGGTTGGCTGGCACAGAACAGAGGTGACATTACACAGCTCTCACTCACAGCTGGGAGTCCACCCTGGCATAATTCCAAGCTGTGCTTGGAGCTTCCCAGGAAGAAGAGGAGGCAAATCCCAGCAGGTTTATTTCAGAAGGCTGCTGTTATGCACAGGCACTTACACTTTGTCTTCAGACTTGTCCAGCCCATAGGCAAGCGCAGCTGCTGTGGGTTCATTAATCACCCTCAGGACGTTCAAGCCAGCGATCTGCCCAGCATCTTTGGTAGCCTGAGGAGGCAAGGAGAGAGTGCTGACTGTTGAGAGAAACTGAATGCAATTTATGAGCCCCAAAATCTCCCAGCTTGATGAGTACCTGTCTCTGAGAATCGTTGAAATAAGCAGGGACTGTGATCACAGCGTTCTTTGCTGTGTGTCCCAGATAATTTTCTGGAAGAAAAAGGAGACAAAAGAGAAGTTACCCTTGTAACAACACCAAGTTATCACTCACAGAATCACAGAATGGGTGGGAAGGGACCTTAAAGCACATCCCATTCCACCCCCTGCCATGGGCAGGGATACCTTCCACTGTCCCAGGCTGCTCCAAGCCCTGTCCAACCTGACCTTGGACACTTGAAGGGATCCAGGGGCAGCCACAGCTTCTCTGGGCACCCTGTACCAGGGCCTCTCCACCCTCACAGGAAGAACTTCCTCCTACCTAACCTAAACTCACTCTCTCTTACTTTGAATCTAGCCCTGCCTGTCCCATCACTACATGCTTTTGTAAATAGTCTCTCTCCACTAGCATCTAGTTTGAAATTATTTCTTTCGACTAACAGAGGACAGGCTTGCTGTTTTCTAGGAAGATGCAAAGGGAGCTGTGCAGAATTCCAGCCCTTACACAAAATACAGAATAGTTTGTAGACTTTTGGCAGCTTAGCAATGCACCTCTGCAATTCCATCAGTGCAATTCCATCAGATGCCACTGTAATGAATTGATCTGAGAACTTGTCTTTTTAGAGTGAGACTAAAGCTGTACTCCATTTTTTTACACGTGATGAACTTAACAGTTACTCATTTTCATCCCATTTACAGAATCTGCTGTTGCTAACACTTAGTACAAACAATGTACGTATACCAACTTTATAAGTGTTTGAGACAGCAAGTCAGAAAAATATGTATTACACCCTATTCTAAGGTCTCAAAAAAAGGGAAGTCATCAAATGCACATTGAGAACCGCTAAAAAATACAAATGTGCACAATGCAGTGAGGATGCACAGACAGGACTCACGGCTATGCAGCAGCCCTGCACAGTTTACACACTACACTACTCTCTGCTGCCTGCAAAGCCACAGCTGAAGTCATGCAGCACCCAGACCAAGAGCCAACACTCCTCCAGGAAGAAGATCCCTGCTTAAGGCAGAGGAACATCACCCTCAAAGTAAGTCAGATCTATCACCTCTAGATGCTCACACACCACATACTTGTATTTTACTACTGGGAAGAGCTTGTGCAAGTGCCCAGGACCTAATACAGAAAACAAAATAACCTCTGGATGAAGCTTCAGTCCTGCCCTCCACACACTCACTGGACTCAAGTGAGGGTGCAGAAGGCACTAGTGACTGTTTCCTCTGTACAACACTCAGTTTCCCCAGAAACCACTTCAAGAATTGAGAAAGAGAAGAACATTTCTCCAGGCCAATGAGTACTTTCCCCCAGTGCAGATTAAAGTCACCACTGGCTAATTAGCTACTAGGGCCCAACAATGGGGTCCGTTGAACACTCCTCTCTCCCTACGTGCCACATACTCAGCAGCTGATGAGGAACAAAGCCACTCCAAGCCTGGCGGCCCCAACCTGTGCTCAGCTGCAGCCAGGTAGGCACAAGGACTGCAGCTTCCAAGAAAAGTGGAGCTCCCCCTTCTGAGTGAGTGTGAATTCAATTAAAATCAGAATCAGCTCAATCAGCAACCAATTCTGGTACGAGTATCTTTAAAGCACTGATATTTTTCCCAAGACACAAGATTGAGGCAGGCACTGATATTCCTAGGTTTACTAGGAGCCCACCCTGTTCCCTTCCCCCATCCACAGCCCTGCTCTGTGAGGGTTTGGTACCACAAAAGCCCCATTCTGGCTGCAGCAGGAACAAAGCACAGAGACAGCAAAGAACAGCTGTACCAACCTGCAGTTTCCTTCATCTTCATGAGGACAAAGGCACCGATCTGGCTGGGGGAATAGAGCTTCCCATGAGCCTCCACCCAGGCATCCCCGTTGGAGGCACGAACAATCTTAAACGGGACGTTCTTACTGAAAACCACAAGAATTCAAACTCAGTTTCTGCAGCAGTACAAACCCGTTACCATCATGTCAGCAAATGAACACATATAAGTTCTAAACAAAGAACACTGAACTCACCAGCAGCAGCCCCCGATCCAGAGTCCCAGAAGTTACAGACTGATACTGCCAAATCTTATACAATACAAATAATGTACATATACCAACTCCGTGTTTGAGACAAGTCAGAAAAATACGTACTATACCCTATTTAAGGTCTCAAAACATGAGAATTAAGCAATCAAATGCACAGACAGGACTCATGCTATGCACCAGCCCCAAAGAGAGCTTACAGACAGCATTGTTCTCTGCTGCTTTAATCAGACACCTCATTTAACCATAGGCCTGAGGTACAATCACACAGGCTTGACCGCAAGCGCCCTCAAGAATTAGAAAAGTCTGCACTGAAAACACCAGCAAGCCCTTTTTCTTCTTTTCTGGAAGCCTTAATGTGATCAGCTATGAATGCAGCTAAACACAGCCTGGCAGCACTGCAAGCTCCAGAGCTGAGGGCACAACAACTTCCCCCAGAGCAGGCGGCGCTAGCCCCGCGGTGTTTGCTGCCCAGGGGCTGGCAGTGGCATTGTCCCCTCACTCACATGTCCTTCTTCACTTCGGAGTCGTCAAAGCGGCGGCCGATGAGGCGCTTGGTGGCGTAGAAGGTGTTGTGGGGGTTGGTGACCGCCTGGCGCTTGGCCGGCATCCCCACCAGGCGCTCGCCCTCGGCCGTGAACGCCACCACCGACGGAGTGGTCCGGGCACCCTCCGAGTTCTCCAGCACCTGGGGACAAAGGGAAGTGTGACACCCACACGCTCACCTCGGGGACACCCCATGTGTGACACTGCAGTTTTACTCACTTTCGCTTGCTTCCCTTCCATAACGGCCACGCAGGAGTTGGTGGTACCCAGGTCAATCCCAATAACGGCACCTTTGATTGCTTCTGAGCTGGAGAGCACAGCAGGGGAAAGTAAAATTACCATTAAAGGAAAATAATTACATAGCAAAAAAAAAGTTCATTCTCAAAGACAAGACAAAGCAATTTTCCAGAAAATGCTGAAGCAAATCCAGGCTGTATCCTGACCTAAGGTGTTCTCTGACTCCTGCACTACAACTTAAGCTTGTGCCTCTGTTCTGAACCAGACCACCTACAGGTAAACCCTTGCTTGTTAAAATAAGCATATAAAATATTATCCTTCCCCAGAATATCTTTACTCCATATATATATATTTTTATCTTATCAACAACCCTTAAGAGTCTGGTGTAAAAGAAAGCTGTAACTAACTCTGTCCTTACAGGAGTTGTTTTGGGTTACTTTTGATCACAGAATCCCAGACTGGTTTGGGTTGGAAAGAACCTTAAAGCTCATCCACTGCCACCTCCATGCCATGGGCAGAGACACCTTCCACCACCCCAGACTGCTCCAAGTCCCAGTGTCCAGCCTGGCCCTGGACACTCCAGGAATCCACGAACAGCCCCAGCTGGTCTTGGCAACCCTGGTGTTCAAACTTGTTTGAAAACATTCACCTGGAGTTAAAAAACTAATAACTTGCATTTGTTTATTTATCATTGCTTAGCATGGGGAGAAGAATCCACAGTGATAAATCACTTGGCCCATGGAGGGTGCTCTGGGTCAGAGCCAAAGCAAATCACCTTCCTGATCCTCAGGAGCAACAGGTGAATTTAATACTGAAAAATGGAAGTGGTTTTCACAAAGACAAATTTGAACCCCCTCCTCCTCTCTGGGAAGAATGCATTACCCCTTCTAAGGCTCAGAGAACCCCTCAAGCACAGCCCCGCTTACAAACAAAACCATTCTGGGATGGAGAAGGCATTCTGCAGCAGAGCAAGACTGTGTTTATTTCCAGGAATGTCATCTTCTCTGTGTCCAAGCTGCCAGGGGCTCTAACTCCAGTTCCAAAAACAAAGCAGTGAGCTTGGAACATTCAGCTGTACCAGGCAGACCCAGCTTTCCCAACACAAACAGATTTCCCAGCCCAGGGCCTGAATCAGCATCAGCCACAAACATCTGAATAAGTCACACAAGCAACTGCTCCCTTCTCCCATTATCCTGCAGCAAGGAAAATGAGAGATTCAAATGCATGTTTGAAATGAACTTTATCTGCAGGGGAATGGATCCAGGCATCACTCATTTCATATCAGTATAAAACAATTTGTTCCATCAGCGTTTGGATTACTTTTTGTTTGGTTAATTTTAACCAAACAAATCTCAGCAAATCCACATTTTGTGGGCACTGCTGGTAGAGGAAGGAGCAGGGAACAGCAATTTGCAAAGCTCCCCTGGAGAGAGCTGAGAAATAAGGAACAGCCTTAGAAAAGTTACAGGCAAAGGCTCCAGTTTTATTCTGCTGGTTTGGCTCTGTTACCCAATTCCTGGCTCCAATCATCAGTTCTGGCATCAGGAAGAGAATAAATATAAACACCAACAGCCAAACATGACCACTCAAGGAACACTTACGCATATTTCCTGCTGGATGCTGCTCTGAGAACATTTTGACTGAGGCCATTCCAAAATGTCTGTAAAACAGAGATACACTAATGAGAATTTAGTTTAAAACATCAAGACGTCCTCAAATCAAGGCTTTCAGAGGGAGACAATGTCTGAAGCAACACTGTCCTACTACAGAATAAACTACCCTCTTAAAAAACTTAACTGAAAAGGAAGAACTTGAGCAAGACTCAGACTGGCATAAACAGCCCCCTCCCGCAAATTACTGCACTAATTAATCTGCTGTAACACTAATTTCTATGACCAGAAGCGAGGTATTTCCCTCATACAGAATAATCTGTGGCAAAAGACATCTAAGTAAGCAACACTGAACTTTCTGCATTCCACGAGCAGCAGCAGATAAACATTAACTCCATTTCTCAGAGCTTTGTGCCTGGTCAGCAACAAACGCCCCACTGCATCCCTTGAGGAACCTGCAGCTGAGATTTGGCTGCACAACTCCAGCTACACCCCAGCTTGGCAGCCCCTCAGCACGGGCAAGGCAGCATCCTGGAGAGGTCGGGAAGCATTATCCATCTTTCTGATCAAAAATGAACCATTACAAGATATCTTAACGCGAACGGAACGGAGCCATGACTATTTTGCTCATATTTAAAGCTGTAAGGCCCAGGCATACTGCATGGATGGCTCAGGTTATCATAAAGCACAGCCAGCAGGGCCAGCACAGAGCGAAGGGATTTGCGGTCCCTGCCTGTCCCTTAAATCGCCTCCGCGAGCCCTCACCAGGCTGATCCTCGCGGTCACCATCACACGGAGCGCGAGGCATCAAGCGACCTTACTACAAACCTCCTTAACACAAAATAGACTCAAAAGCATAGAACAGGCTCCTCTACACCCCCCAGGCCCGCCCCGCCCCCACATCAACCCTCTCTAAATAAAATCTGAGCACTGAGGACCCGCGGCCCGGGCCCGGACTCGCGCGCGGGAAGCGCCCTTCGCCGCTCCCACAGCCAGGCATTGTCCTGCCCCGGAACGCTCCGGGCCTCACAGCCCGCAGTGCCCTCCCCGTGTCTGTGCCCGGGTAGGCTCCGGGGCCCACAGCCCGCAGCGTCCTCCCCCGTGTCTGTGGGCCGGAAGGCTTTGGGCCTCACGGCCGTACCGTATCCCCTCGCTCGCCCCGGTCCCTCAAGGCACTGACCTGAGCGGGGCGCGCGGGCGGCGCGGGAGCGGCGCGCGGCAGCAGCAGGGGCAGGCGGCTCGCGCTCAGCATGGCGGCGGTGGTCAGGGCGCGCGGAGCCGCGGCTCTTCTGGAAACCTCCACCCACGTGGGCCGCGGGGGGGGGGGGCGAGACGCGCAGGAGGACCCACGCCGCAGGCTGCCCAAATAATGCCTGATCCCGCCACTCGCTTTCGCGGTCCTGCACGTACGCCGACACGGGCGGCGTACCTGCAGGCTGGCTTCCCGAAACCGCCACAGAGCTGGTTGTACCGGTAGGCGCCCGCCGGGGCGCGACAAAGGCAGCAGGGCGGCGCAGCGCACACCGGCGCAGTAATGGAAACCCGGGTCCTTCGGCGGCTGTACACTCAAGGTCGGACAGGATAAAGCACCCGGCGATTACAGCGGCCTTGCGTCAGGCCGCGTACTGCGCATGCGCACCACGGGGGGTAACCCGAATGAGCCAAGGCCCCGAGGCTGTCCCGAGCCTTGCCGCGCATGCGTCATGCCCTTTCGGTCCCCTCAGCAGAGCAGGGTCGGCGAGCTAGGACTGTCCGGGCAGAACAAGCACAGAAACCTCCAGCGCACGGCTCAGCTGCGACATCTGTGTCACCCTCTGTCCTACCACTCCCAGGAAAGTTCCAAAGGCCTGTTGGACAGGGTGGACTTGAAAAAAATACCTATGAGGCTTGCAAATGATACTTGCTCAGCCCCAGAGGAGAAACAGGACTTTCAACCAAACCAAGCAGTCCAGAATTCCACAGCATTCCCAGCCTGAAGCCAAACCCAGCACTGAGCCAGCTCCTGGGAAGAAAGGAGCCCTCTCCCCGCAGGAACACTCAGACAGCTCTTCGGGGGAATCCTACTTTATTTAACACCTATCCCAGAAGGGCTCTCCTAGGACTGTCACCACCCGCCTGGGCTCCAGGGGCCGTCTCGGTGAGCCTCCCGGTGACCATAGAACCTCCACGGTCTCCTGGGCACCCTCTGAGCCACCGAGCTCACACTGTCCGTGGCTGGCTCAGGCCCAGCATCCCAGGAGCCCTGCGGCGGACACTGGTGGCTGCAGGACGCTTGTGGCTCTGCCACCTGCTCCTGGCAATGCTCCTCTGGCTCCAGCTGGGCTCCTGTTTCTGCTTGCCGGCTTTCCCTGGCCGTGTCAAGGCTCTGGGATGTGCCGGTGCTGTCGACGTCTATGGGACATTGAGGATCTGGAAGGGAGCAGGAAGAGCTGTCCAGGGCGTCCTCAGTTGTCCACAAGCCGGAAGGGCTTCCCGAGAGGCCAGGAGAGATCGAGGCCTGCAGGAGTGACTCTCTGGGAGGGAGGCAGGAACAGGGAGCGAAGGAGGGCTCTTGGCAGGCGCAGGATCTTGAAGGGCCGGGGGCTCTCAGCAGAAATGGACTCTGCTCTGGCAAGCTGCCGGGAGGGAGGCAGCATCTCAGCGCCGGGGAGGTTCTCAGCGGGAGGGAGGCGGTGGACAGCAGGGAGACTCTTGCAGGGGTGGAGGCCGTCAGAGGCAGTGGAGGCTCCTGGGATGCTGGATCTCTGATGGCCTGAGCTTCTCCAAGGGATGGTCCAAGGCAGTCTCCTTGAAGAGCTGGAGGCTGTCCTGGGCATGGGCCTTCTGGTAGGAGCAGCCTCTTGGAGGGACAGAGGCACCTGGAGCAGCAGGACGAGGCACAGCATGGCAGGTGGCCTCGCTTCCCCAGCTGCTGCAGCTGTGCCCACAGCACCTGCCACATCCCAGAGTAAAGTGGAGCCGATATCCCCTGTGGAGCCCAGAGCAGCAGCATCAGTCCCTGCAGCTCCTTGGCCATGCTCAAGCAGGGGCTGCTGGGGGAACTGGCAGGATCATCCGGACGCTTCCCAGGACTGGTGCCAAGCCCGCAGGCCCTGGGAGCCACAGCGGCTCGTGGGCCCCTGGCCTGGACCCCGGCCTGCCGCCCCTGCGCTGCCTGGTGGCCGATGGCCCGCCAGACAGCCACAGTGGCCAGCAGCAGGGCAAGTGCAGCCAGCAGCACACTGACGTCACTCATGGCTCTGGCATGTGCCATCGCAACTGCACTGGTGGCTGTGGGGCTGGGCTGGCTTATGTAGGCACGGGCCCAGCGATGTCACCCCCAGTGCTGGGGCCGTGAGACCGTGTGACATCGCAGCCCCGCCTCATGCCGCTGTCACCCCGTTTGTGCCCTCACAGCCCCGCCTGCCTCAGGGGCAGCAGCACAGGCTCAGCCCTCAGGGTGCTCAGGGCCAGGAAAGGCCTGCCAGTGAAAATGGGAGCCCGGCCCATGGCCATCAAGCGCTCCCAGGAGCAAGGGGACACATCAGGAACAGGCCTGGTGCCACTGCTGCCCTCCCCATGGCTGCCAGGACGCTGTGGCAGTGCCAGATGGGAACAGCCTCTGCTCTGTGCCTGACAAGATCCTGCAGACACAAAGGCAGCTGCAGTTGCCCATGCCCAGGAAGCTCTCCCCACTAGGCTGCCAGCTCCAGCCCCTTACCCTGTCACTCGAATTCCTGATGCACAATGCCTCTTCAGCTGCCTTGGAGCTCCTGTCAGACACTGCAAGGCCCTGGCAGGTCTCCCCACAACTTTCTCTTCTGCAGGCTGTGCAGCTGCAACCCTCTCAACCTGTTTCCACAGGAGAACAGGAGAGCTGCTCTCCTTAGCAACCTGGTGGCCTCCTTGGCACTTGCACCAACACTTGCATGGACTGATGTTGGGGACACCAGAACTCTCATCCCTGCTCCAGGTCTGAGCAGCAGGTTTATTGCACAGGGCCAGGATCCACGTCCAGCCTGTCAGTGCTGTAACAAACAGGCTAAAAAAAAAAAGTGAGGCAAATGGATTTAAAAAAATTAGTGTGCCTCTTTATTGGAAAACTTGAACGGCAGGGGGCCAGGCCTCAAGATAAACTGGAGGCCTACTGGAAGGTCAGAGTTACAGTATCAAGCTGTGTGCTGCACAGGGGGCTTCTTTTGGGTACAAGTTCCCCTGAAGGACCCAGGTGCCCGGCACCCAGTGGTTTTAAAGTCTCTGAAGCTGCTGGATTGGTGCACTTTCAATCCTCTTGTTGATTGCTCCGTTTTCTGGGTGCTGCTTGGTCCATAGCGTGCTGCTCTCCTGACCAATCATTCTAGAATGCTTTGATTCTGTTGGCTGGCTCGTTCCCGAGTCATAGTCCAAATTGCTGTCATCACTCCTTGAGGTAACTTTCTAGAAGGTTCTTTCTCTCAGCTCCCCAAGTCCTCACCATCCCACTCCAGCCATCACCCACACCCACACAACAGCATATCTAACCCAATAACTTATTGCCCCATAGCTCACTACATCAACTATGTCATAGTAATTGACAATGCACAACAACCCACCATGGTAAACCAACAACTCACAACCTCACTGACGAAAGTGAACCCCATTTATAACACTAGCCATGAAAGCCAACTTTCTTTACAACAACTGCCAGCTGCTGTAACTGGGCAGGATTAGTGCTGCCGCAGGATCACCTGAGTGGTGCCCATGGCTCACAGCAGCCTGAGCCCATGCCTTGGGCATCTCTGCTGATGTCAGGTCGAGGCCTGCATGGGCCACCTGCAGTCTGGCAAGAGGCTGCCCGTGCCAGCCTCTCCCACGGCCAGGCAGGGGCAGCAGCCGGCCGTGCTATCACTGCTTCCAGCCTCCTCTGAGTCACATGCCGGGAGAGCGGCAGCTTCATTCCGGGCACTGGCAACTCCCAGCCCATGGCAAGGCAGCGATGCAAGCGCACACCCCCTGGCAACGGTCTCTGGGAGCTCTGCTGTCCTTCCCCTCGAGGGAGCAGGGCCCGTGTCCCCTCAGAGCCCCGGCCTGGGACGGGAGCAGCTCACACAGCTGCCCGTGGAGCAACGGGCAAATGTTCTTTGGATGCATAAGGAGCTCTGTGCTTCTTTGTTCGTCATTGCTGCACATGCCCATGTTCCAGGTCCCTCTGAGCCCCCAGCAAAAGGCCAGCACACACCTTCAGAAGGTCTCCACTCCTCAAGTGCAGCAAGTTCTTGTGCTTTCTTTGGGCTTCCGGCTGCCCCCAGGTGTTGCTTTCAACTGCCCCACTTGCAGTGCCCTGTGCCCCTGCACTCTGCCCCGTCAAGTTTTCGGGGAATCTTCATTGAATACTATGGCGATGGGTAGTTGTAAAAGTAAAGTCCTTTCTTGCATGGCTAAATCAGTCTCACAAAGGCAAAGTTCTAAGAGTCGGCAGCAGTGTGCAGGAAGCCTTCTAACATAAAGTTTCCAAGTCCCAAGCAGAAACAGCAACAGCGACAGCAACAGCATCCATCAGCTGTGTCCCATGAGCGTCTCATCAGTAGCAGTGGCAGCAGTAGCAATGGTAGCAGCATTTGTGATGTTTCCTGAGCCTCTTGGCATTCTCAAAGTAGTGCATTTTATTCTATTTTTGGCCCATCAGGTTGAGACACAAATTTTCTACATCCTTGCTGGCCTATCCTAAGCTAAGATTGTAGTGCGACAATATTCGTAATTTCTTGCACAAATTCTGCACGTATAGCTCTATCTGTTCTATCTGGGAACCTTTACAAGGTAACACTCTTTTTATTAGGACTAGAATTTAACTAACTTTGCAAAAGGCAATGCTGCTTGAACTTTAAACTAGCCTTTAGGGCTTCTCTTACTAACTGATGCAGGCTCTTCTTTGTTTAAGTCACTTAAAAAATCTTCTACCTATTTAAAAACTATACTTGCATTTCTACCTCATGTCTCGGTAGATTTATGTATCTTCGTTTCTCTGAAGATTCTAATTCAGTCCTCCTGTTTCTGGGCACTCCTTGGCCTGGATGGATTTGGCCCAGGGGCATTACTACTCCAACATGGCCCCTCTTCCCACACACGCTGGTCCCTCAGGAGGGGCCTGCCTTGTGTCCCCTCTGCTCCCCAAAGAGTGCTCCACCGCCCACAGTGCTGGCAAAGCACACGACCATAGATAGCCCTGGGTGGCAGTGGGGGTCACACCCCCAGCATCCCTGCAAGAGCCCCAGAGCTGCCGCTCGCTGCCTTCATGTGACCCAGAGGATGCTCTGCAGTGGGCAGGATCAGCTCCTGAGCCTACACTTCCCTGCCCTTGAGCCTTCCTGAGGAAAGGGGAAATCTGGCAGGGAAGGGACCGCAGGGCCAGGCGATGGCATTCCTCCTGGACAATCCACAGCCAGGACCAGGCAGCCCCTGCCTGCAGCATGGCACGGGCATGGTGACACAGGCATGGCCCTATGGCAACCCAAGGAATTTCCTCCCCACACGCTGCTGCCAGACATGAGACTGCTTGGAAGCACTGCCGAGGCTGCTCTTGCAGGGGGGCAGCCCTGGGCAGGTGCTAAGGCAGAGCTCCCCATGCATGTCCCGTCCCTGCTCCCACAGCGATCAGCAGCAGAGCACTTGGAGAAGAGCGGGGCTGTAACTCCGTCCCTACAAAGCCTCCAACCACCAGGTGCATTGGTCAGCCCCACAGGCATCTCTCTCAGACTGGTGCCACTGGAATAACGAAAAAACAAGGAATTTCTCTTCTTTTTCCATGTAAGCAGCCCATCAGAGGCATCTGGCAGTGCCAGTTCAGGCCAGGGCTGCGGGCAGGACTTCAATGCTTGTGGGGAGCTCCACATTTACTCATCCACCTTCCTTCTTCCCCATGGGCATGGATTTGAGGGCAGCTCCTGCTTTCTCGCCCCAGATGCACTCATATCATCTTGAGTGATGCCAGCCTGGCTTCAGGTGACTGGGCGTGAGAAGACTTGTCGAGGTAGATGCCAAAACAGCCATATTTCAGTTGCTTTCCTGCTTGCTGGGTGGAAGGAAATGGGAAAAGCAGTGATGGATCAAAGACAGCACGGCATCAGGCTGCACCCTGAGTCAGGCTGAATCACACCATCCCACACGCTCTGTATGTGGGAGGAGAGAGCAGGCGTGGGATCCGGGGTTATCCTACAGGCTTAGTGAGGGCTGCCTGGGGAAGAGGGGCTGCAAAGGAGCAGTGGGAAGGGGCAGAGGGTGGAAGTAAACCCATTACAGGGGTGGGAGGTATTCAGGTGTTTGACTCAGGTATTTAATTACTCCAGTGGTGCAGTGAAGGATCAGTCAGATGCTTGGCTATGTAATCATCTCAGGGGAACCTCAGCAGAGCATGAAGACTTGAGGTGAGCATTCAGCACAGAGCTGGTCACTCCCCAGCATCTTTCCAGGCTTCCCTCGTTTCACCCCCAGTGGGGCTGGCAACAAACATCAGCCTGGAGAGCATCATAACGTAAATCAGAAAGCAACCCTGAGGCAGCAAGGCAGCAATAAGCCAGCTGGGAGGCTGCCTGTGCCTGCCAGTAGCTCACCAGACATTCCTACAGGGCAAGTGGCAGAGCCCTGTGACCCAGTGAGGATGCAGGAGACCAGAGGGAGCACAAACCACATCTCACCCCTCCACAACTGCAGCTGCCTTAACAAGGACCTGAGGTACCTCCAGGAACCATAATAATGAGGATAATTAGCACAGTACAAATGAAAATTTCCAAGTGTTGCTGTCTGCAGATTTTTTTATCCTGATCTGAAGCAGCTGAGGTACAAAGCCAGTGGTTTTGGCAAGGCTCTGAAGGTTAGTCCCAGCCCTGTTGAGGGGAAAGGCTGGTTTGAAGGTCACCATGCTGTGCCACTGGGAAGGCTGGCAGGGCCCAGCCTCGCAGGCAGGGGAAGGCCCTGGGGACCTCTGTCAAAGGGTTGTGCATTGGCACAAGTCTCCATCTGCTTCTTGCTGGCCTGGGCTGGACACACTTTCACTGGATCATGGAGAGGGTTTCCAGCACAGCCCAGCCCTCTGCTGTGGCCTGGAGTCTCAGAATAGGCTCTTCCACTCTCCCACGTACCCTGCAGCACCCTAGCACAAGCCTCACTCATGTGTCATTTCCTGCTTCCCAAACTTTTCCCTTGCCAAGTGGCTTTAGAAGGATTCTGTGCCACTGCTGCACAAATCTCTCCCTCCCTGCTGGCCCTCCTGTCCTCCCTATTCTGGTGTTTGCCGAACAAAATTCACAGCTGTGGGAACTCAGAGTGCTCCGTGCTTCCTCCTCCAGGCCATCACAAGGGTGTGTCACTATGTCCCCACACCCTCCCCTCTGAGCTGGCTCCTCATGTTGCTCATTCCTGCTGTCGTCTCACCTGTACTGGTTTCAGCTGCACTCTGAGGTTCTGCCACCAGCAAGAACCAGCACTTTCCATTCCCAACACAGCTCAGAGGATGCAAAACTCCGCAGCCAGCGTTTTTGTCTTTGGAGGAAGAGCACAGCTTTTTCTTCTGGAAACAATAGGAACCACTCCACTGATCCATACCTGCTCTTCCTTTTGTTATTCTTCAGTATCTGTCCTTCCTTTTGGAAACCTTGGAGCCTGGGAGCCTCATCAGCTGCTCTGTGCAAACACACTTTGCTTTGTGCTGGCTGTCTGAACACAGAGCCAGGAGAGAGAGGCCAGGAGGTTCTGTTGGATCAGCTGTTGCCAACACACGTGGCCCAGGTAGAGCCTGTGATTTATTTAATATGTACAGTAACAATAATTTCATTTTGGATCAGCCTTATGAGACAGGTATGAACAAAAGAATAACATTTGAAGGAGAAGAATTCCTGATTTGTGCTCAGACAGAAATTTTCCTTCTCTGCTACCTTGGCAATAACACAATGAGGGAGGACAACAAAATCATTCACATTCCCAACTCCCTCCTCTCCAGTAGCACCAACATATATTTTGAAGAGCCTCAGTGCAGGCTTTCACTGCAGAAAATAAGCAATGAATTGTATCCCCCCAAACAGTGGCAAGAGAAACATCCTGACTGCCTCCAGCCTCAGCTGCTCACCTCCTGCTGAGCTTTCTGGCTTGACCAAGGCACAGCACAAACACATTTGGTACCAGCCAACTTCTTCGTTCCTGAATGAGGACCCATCCAAGACCTCCACATCTTGAGGAGCTTTCAGGAGCTCCTGCAGTCCCTGCTTAGCTGGGGGCAGCTGCTTTAGCTGGCCTGGGGTTGCTGGAATCTCCCTTCCCCAAGGCTGCCCCAAAGGCAGCCCACGGTGGGCACAAGCAGCCAGAGCAGGTAAATAGAGCTGCAGCCAATAACAGACCCAAAGGCCTCACACGTTTTTCTCCAGCAGGAGAAGCCAAAGCTCCTGGGTGTCATTAGTAAGTGGCTGCAGGGCCGAGGGACAGCTCAGGGCCTGTGTCTGAAACGCTGCTCCTGGGTCTCTCCCTTCCCTCAGCAGGAGCTGGCCCTGGTGAGGCTGTGGGGAAGGAGCTGCCTGGCAGGGTCACACACACCCCACACTCCCCCCCCCCCATGAGACGGCCCTGCTGGGTGACAGCCTGATGGTCCTGCTGCACCCATTGCCCTGCCTGTGACACCCAACCAGATCCAGGAGCAGCCTGGGGTTGGTGGGGCACCTTGGCCCCAAGCAATGATGTCTCTGTGGGGACCTAGCCCCTCCACAATCCTGGGGACAGTACAGACACCCCTGTCCAGCCTGTGGGAACCTCACTCAAGCCAGCCAAAGAGGAGGTGTCCGTGTCCTCTGGTGCCCTGGGCATGCAGGAGAAGCCCAGGCCAGGGATTTGCCTGCTGTCAGCACTCTCCAGAGAGCTGAAGTGCCCCCTGAGAGCCCCCCACAGTGCTGCCCATCCAACTGCACCAGCATCTGCTGTCTGGGTGTATTGCTAGAGCAAATGAAGAAACAAGGACACACAAACCATGATTCACTCAAACTCATGCAGTAGATTGGGGTGAATTCTGCCCTGAGGTGTTTTCTCTTTGGATCATGTCACTCATTTTTCAGTCCATCAGCCCTGTGTGTTTGCAGCCTTTCAAACGCTCCCTTGACCCGCAGCAAGGGAATCCAGCTGTACCCAGGGCTCACGTGGATGCTTCACTCCTTGCTGGGGGCCATAAGCTCCATCTCTTACCTGAGCCACAGTCTGGCCTCACCCAGACCAAAACTCTCCACTCCTTCAAGCCAGGAACCTGTGTCCTTGGGTGAGGAGGATCAGGAAAAGCCAAAGTGGGGAAAAATATGAGTGGTGAGCTCAGCACCAAGCGTGTGATTTCCAGGTCCCTCAGATGCTTCCAATCCTGGTGTTTTTTGGAGGGAGGGCATCGTTTCGAGTATTGATTCAAATGACCTCCACCATTAATCTTTGCAAGGGATTTTTTTTTATTCCTCCAAGAGACCAGGCAATTTTAGCCACAGCATCATCCTGGGGGGAGGGAGAGGGATGTGGACAGCTTTGAAGGCACCCAGCTCAAAACCTAAGTTATTCTCCCTGTTTTTCCCTCACCACCTCAGCAGCAAGAACACATAAATTGTGTGTCATAGCTGCCTTTTCATCTGTCCCAGGAGTTATAGACTGCACACATAAGACAATTCGTGTTCCTCTGCATAATGAGGTGAGTTTTATAAATCATAAATCTTCACTTAATATGCAGGTGGTGTTTGCTGCCAGGTTTAGGAAAACTGATGTAGTTGCCAAGTTCATGAATGTCATAAATCATTCATGCTAAGGTAGTCTGCAATTGCTCAGTCCTTTGAGATAGACCAATTTCAAGGTGGTTGTTTAACACACAAACACGATCTTCATTGATTGTTTATACAAATACATATTTTCATTAAGTTTTTCCCTCTCCAATTTTTTTTTCCTTCTTTAGGAGCCAAGAGCAATGCCCCAAAGAGTCCCCTCTAGTGGCTTCTCTCCAGTTTCAAAATTCCATCAGAAATGCATTACCAAATGCATAAAAATCCATGGATTTGTAATAAAATGAGCCTCTTAAAGCTCAGAAAACAGCCTGGATGTCTCCATAAATCCTGATGCATGTGATTAAAGAAAACAGAGTGCGAGAGCACACCTCAATTCGTCACAGGGTCATTTTGGACATCCACTATTTTCTGCAATATTGACATTAATTAAAGGTTTGCTGATCCCAGCAGGGTTTTCATCACTGCTCCGAGTGTAGCTGCTGTGTGCACAGGAGCAGGTAATGCACTTCCCTTGGGGAATACCCCATGTGCTTGTGGATTTAGTGGAGCCTACACACCCCAGAGCTTGCTCAGTGCTCCGTAGCCCCCTGGGATGTGCAGGATTCCGTGGGAAGTCTCATGAGAAATCAGCTTTCCTGGGAGATCTGCAGTTTTTAGTAGGGTGGAAAATTAGAGCTGTATAAATCCTGCAGGTACCTGGGAAGAGCTTTCCCCCAGAGCCAGTCCCAAAGGGCTGAGCATGGATAGACCTGCCTAGGGTCAGGAGGGTCACCAAGCTCAGCCCTGGTGGGAGATGCTCCTCTTGGCCTTTCATCTCCCAGACCCAAATTTCACCAGGAGTTCTCAGCTTGTGGCCTTTGTGCCTCATCTTCTCCTCCCACTAGCTCCTGGACTTTGCCCTTTGCTTTCTGGTTTTCTATGACCACATTATTTCTAGGCTGGTCTAACAAGGTGAAAGCTCTGTCCTATCTTGCAATGTTCAGGGTCATCCAGGGAGGGCTGTCACCACCCCTGCAGAAGCAGGGGTTGGGTTATCAGAGCCTTTCACTTCCCGCCTTATTTACGTCTTGGAGACACCCAAAAAACCAAAGCACAGTACTAATGGATAGAGTAACAAATCAAAAAAATGCTCAGGCTCAGACTCATCCAGCACTTGAGAGGGTCTGATATTGAACTCCACATTAATTCTGAGTGGATCTGAGAAAACTACGTAGGTGAGAAAAGGCAGAGAATTTTGACTGCTGTTCTGTCTTCCATCATCCTTTTCCAGCGTAATTAACTCATCACAAATAATTCAGGCACTAAGTTCTTTCTCTTCATTTTCCCTGTGATCAGCCAACAAGTGCTGAAGTTACTTGAGTTTATTCCTTGTTTCAATCTACTCACTGAATCATTGTAGCTGATAAGTACCCAAAGGGAGGAGGAGGCTGTTCCTCAGCATCTCCCTGTGTGTGCCAGCCAGAGCTGGGCCACACTGGTTAGTTCTAGGTCGGATCTGGAGTTTTCTCCTTTGATTTGAAGAGCATGAAACCTAGAAACGACTTTTAGGGGAAAAGATGACCTAAATTTTGACTTGCCACTAATGTGGCATTGGATTAGCTCCCAGCCTGCCCTGAGATTTCTGTGATTTCAGTGTTACTCATCCCAATTCTCCTCTGATCTTGTGGTTCTCAGATTGATGTAACATCCTGATTTCCTTACACTCCTGCCTGCAGACCAGTTCTCCAGAATATGATTGAGAACTCAGCCCTGGGCATCAGCATTGCCAAAGGGAACATCCCCTTCCATTCCCAGCAGCTCCAAGGTTTCCACCTCCTTGTTGTGAGGTGCCCTTCAGAGAAGCATCATTCTCTCTGGGGTGGCAGCTGATGCTTCCCACTAATTCAGAGCTGAGATAAAACCTCAGGGAAGCTCCAGAGCTTCAGGACCTTCATGGCCATAACTCTTCCCTCTGGGTGTATTTATGTTCTCGAGACTGATTAAGCTGGGCTTGAGCCATAGCTCACACTCCTTGAGGTGCTCTCCTCCTGCAGAGGGTGACATCTGGGAGAGGCAGTCAGGGATCTGGGATGTCAGGGAGTGAAAGCTGAGAGCCCACCAGGAATGATTTGAGGTGAAAACTTGCGAGCAAAAAATCTGAACTCGCCAAAATCCAGCAAAGTTATTCCCACCCCATCTGCAAAGGGAAAGATCTTTTGGAGTGGTTCCTATAAGGATGTGGAGGGAGGACTCAAATCTTCCTTTGATTGTTCCTTCTGGTCATAAACTAAAGACAGGGAAGACATTTCTGTGGAAAACATCACTGCTGGATGTGTCACCTCTCACTCGGGACATCCCCCAGGGACAGGACAGGGAAACAACAAAATGCAGCTAGAATTGGGGAAACAGAGAGGAAAGAGAAGAAGTTAAGAAAGTCAAATGAAAATAGGGAAGAGAAGAGCTGCAGGGTCCTGCTCCCTCGGGTCCCTGCTGCCAAGGCAGCATCCAGGCAGGCACAACAAACTGGCTGGGGCTGCCACATGGGATGTGATTAACAGGAAACCGCATTTCCCACTAACGTTTTGAGTTAAAGGGGAAGCCTTCCCATAGCCTGGGGAGCTGCTCACACTCAGAGGGGTGTGTGGGGCTTCCCTGAGTGCTGGCTGGGGTGGGAGGCTCTGAGGAACATTGCTGTACCCAAAGGAATGGAGGTGCCAGGGATGGGCTACCCCTGGGAGCCAGGCTGTGTCAGCCACAGGCAGCAGTGCTTCTCCCTTCCCTCCCATCGCTCTGCACACGTCCTACTTCTTCAAAGCTCCTGACCACCCCAGCTCCTGATTTCCATCTCTTTTCTCCAAAGTGTGACATTCCCACCATCTGTAAGGCTGCCAAACAAGTGACTTTGCATTTCCCTGCAGGGCTGCGCTTCAATTAAAAGCTTTTCTTGATGTTTTAACTTTCACCTTGCTTAATTGAGGTTCCCTTTCCCAGCCTCCTCCTCCTTTTTAATGAGAGGCTAAAATTCTGGTTAATGGTGTTTGCAACGAGCAGCACCAATCACACTTCAGAGGGCAAAGGCTGCTCCTGGCCTGGCTGAGAGCCATGGAGCCTGGAGCAAAAGCCACTGGAAAAATATAGGATCCAGGCCACATAACCAGCGGTCCTGCCCTTTTACCACCAGCTCCTGGGCTTCCTCATTCAGCACTTCAGCAGCAGCAGTGCTCATTTCTTTGTTGGAAAAGCAAGGACCAAAGTGATGGAGCCCAGCTGGGCACAGCAAGGTGCTGCTCAGCCCAAATTTCCCTTTCTGGAGCACCACTGCAGCACTACCACCCTCAAATATTTTAGAAGTGTGGGCTGGGTTAAATGTAGTGAAATTTTAAAAAATGATTTTAAAAAAGCCTATACAACCTCTTTAATTTGCTAATTTATGAGCAGGCAATATGCTTCCCTGCCAATCTTTTCTTCACAAAAAAAAAGAAAAAAAAAAAGGTTTGAAACACTTCATAAAAAATATTGAGCACTTCAGAAATTCTACAAGTCCTTGTGCAGGAGTGGGTATGATTTTTTTGTGAATTACTAACTTTTTAAAGAAGATAATGTATGTGAAACAAAGCTCACCTTTATTTTACGGCCAGCCTAGGCTGGGTTTAGGAGGGTCCTGTTAGATACACTCAGCGCTGCTCTGCTCACTGGTGAAATGCACTCTTCTGAGGAAAGAGGGGATTGGAAGCTTCCAGGGAATTTCCCCCATGCTGCTGGGAGCTGAGGAGGATGACAGAGCCATCACTGAGCTCTGCAGGCCGGTCCCTCCCCATCCCTCTCCTGGCCGGCCCTGCTGGCTCCTGCCAGTGGCTGCAGGTTGCTGGGAATGGAGCAGCTGTGGACTGGGATGCACGGGAGCTTTTGGGGCTCATTGCAAAGGGTTTCCTTGTTCCAAGGCTGATCTTTGCTGTAGGCACAGCCCCATCTTCCTACAGAAGGTCCCCCAGCTCCTCTGCAGAGCAGCTGCGCTTGCTGAGCTGCTCCCATCCAGGTGGTGCCACATGTCCTTGAAATACCGCCAAGGGAAGGGACAAATGTCTGCAAAATCACTCATCTCTCGCTGTCCTGACCATTTTATTTCTTCCCTCATGCTTGTAAAATCTGGGACCCTCCTTGCCAGCTCTGCAGCAGTTTGAAACCTGAGCTGCTGCACTGGAACACTTCCACAACTTCAGGTGCAGGTTTTATTTCTGGCCTTGGAACAATGTAAGAATGTCTGATGGTGGGTGCTTGGTCATTTCTAAAAATCATTCATTTGCAGCATTGCATCACCTCACAGTACTGTGGTGTGGGATTTGGGAGGGAAGAGCAGGAGCTGGAGCAGAAGGGCGTTCAGAGCCCATGCTGGAGCCTTGCAGATGGAACAGCAGATGCTGCCAGGGGGGAGCCACGGGCTGGCAGTTAGGGAAGTGGGGCCAGCAGGGCCGGAGGACCGCAGAAGCTGCAGCCAGGAGCAGGATTTCCCAGCCCTGAGGGCTGGACACTGCCCGCAGGGAGCCAGCACAGGCAGCCCTTCCGTGCCAGCACAAGGCCAGGGAGTGAGCTGGCTGGAGGAGCCCAGCGCCGGCTCATCCGAGGTGCGGGGATGTGAACACACAGCTCCAGTTTTGGGTGAATTCTGGAGGAGGTGCACATATATTTTTGTAGACAATAATTCTGGTTAACAGAGAGAAAGTCGGTTTTATTGGGGTTTTTAGGAGGGTGTCTGCCAGCATGAATAAATGAGTGCTCTCACCTGGCAATAGAGACAGGCTGGCAATGGGGCTGGGGGCACAACCTCAGTGGGCTCAATGGACCACGTGCCCACCACCCCCTGCTCCATGGGGGCTCGAAGCCTGGCCATCACCAGAGCCACTGAGAAAAATGCTGTTTTACCTTTTACAGATCATTTAATGCTCTAATGAGATGCCTTAAAAATACAAACGAGCCGCCTGATACGGTGGGATGCAAACCTGTCTCCATGGCAGTGATTTTCCTGAAGACGCTTTTCATCTCTGGCTGCTGGAAGCTTCGACGTAAAAATTTATCATGCGCCCTCCCCTAATAAAAAGTGATGGTTTTACTGTATTTTTTATATAAATGTACATTTACTTGTGAATTATACCAAGAGGCGGGCGCTGGCTGTGGTCGAGCCTGCGACACGCAGCATAAATCACAGCTCCCTCGCAACTTCCCAGGACCGCGGACTTGTGCCTAAGGGTGTGAGTAACTTCTGTTGACTTCAATGAAAGTTTCTGGTGTGTTGCCGTGAGTGAATAGGCCCCCGGAGGCTCATTTGGTGCTGATGAAAAGCAGGAGACTGATAGCACCAGGCACACGGTGCAGCCGAGCGCTGCCACTGCCCCCGCACCGCTGCCTCGCCTTGGAGCTCGGCCCTGCTGCTCCTGGGAGCCCCAGAGCTGTCTGAAATGCATCTTGTTTCTGACCCAGAAAGTGCTTGTTTCAGCTGTAAAAGCCCCAAACACGCCCAGTGCCACCTCAGTATCACCTCAGTGTCACCTCAGTGTCACACCGGCTACCCTGCACTGGGCTGGTCCCCATGTGCCCACCAAAGGCTGCCCATTCTCACTGCCTTCCCCACCCTCTGCCTGACTTCCAAAAACTTCTGGGGCTGCCTCAGCAGTTGTGTAAGGCACGGAGAGAGGGGACAGTGTCTTAGTGGGTCACAGCTCCCGCTGCCTGCAGCAGTCCCAGCCTGGCTGTTCGTTTCTTGGCCAGCATGTTCTGGGGAAGTGGAGGCTCAGCAGAGCACCCGAGCCTGTGGCCGGGGCATCAGGCGATGGAGCAGCTGCCTTTGCTGTGATGGAGTTTCACGAGCAGCACGGGAGCTCGGGAGCTGCACCATCAGCACGATCAGTCTAGCTCTCCAGGGAAAGGGCTGGCCCGGGAGATGGGGAGATGACTGGTGATGGAGGAGTAGCAGATGGTGTCTCTCAAGGAGAACGCTGGGACAGTAATTACAAGAGACAAGAGGAGAGCTGCTGGCTCACGCACAAGAATTTGTCCAAGCAATCATGGGAAGCACAAGCCTCTCCAGAGAGTGCCATGGGGGAGGAAGAGTTTGCCAGCAGCTCCCAGCACTGCTGCCAGGGCCCCCAGACCTCTCCAAGGGAGCACGGACGTGTCTGTGACACCCGAATCCCAGAACAACCGTGGGTTTCTGTGCTTCAAACTCACTTTTGCTTCCTCCCACTCTGCCTTGTCCACAGGGCATCCCGAACACCATCCTGCCTGTCCCAACTTCCCAGCAGGTCTGAGGCAAAGACATGCCTTTGTTCTTGTGTGGGATCAGCTGTGCCGGGAGGGATGGGCTGGGAGCAGCACTTCCCAGCCCCGCTCAGGGAAGGAATAGCAGAGCACAGCTCACAGCGTGCAAATGCTTTCTCTCCTTCTTTTGCCCAGCTGTGATTTTACGCCTTATTGCCCCTCTACCCTGTGCCCTCATTTTTTCTATTCTACCATGACTCCCGATTCCCCTCGGAGAAGTTCCCTGCTAGCCAGAGGGGTTCAGGAGGAGTTTAATTAGCACTGCTGTCCCTCGCTGTCCCTCCCCGCGCCTGCCCGTGTCCCTGTCCCGGGAAGCGGAGGGTGAGGAGGGCTGCGCCAGCCCGGGGTGCTGTCAGCGGGGGGGATCCCCAGCCCTTATGTTCCCATTGATGCTTTAGCTCTGCAATGCAGCCTGAGCAGGAGCTGAGACTTGCAGGTGACAAGGAAATCGAGGCTAATTAGAACTGCTAATTAGATCTCTGCTGAAAGCCCGCCTCTGCCGTGTGCCCGTGGGCTGTGCTCAGGGATGGGCCCTCTGCCGGTGCCACCCCATCGGCAGCGCACACGCTGCACACGCAGGAGCCAAAAAAGAATAATAATTTGTAAAAAAGGCACTTTGCAAGACTGAAGGGTTTCACGTCATGCTGCCGCTGACTTGGGAGAGCCGTAGCCCCGGCACCGAGGGCACGGAGCCAGGAATATCCAAGGGAAATCTATTTCATCTCCCATTGATCCAGCTCAGGATGCAGCTCCCGGTGCTTGGGATGGCTCCGGGCATGGTGGGGAGAGCACAGCGATCCCCTCCTCCAGCACCTGCGAAAGTGCGGCCAGCAGTGCTCGGGAGGGAGCCCCTGCCAGGGCACCCTCACCTGGGGGTTTTGCAGGAAGCAGAGGTGGGATTTATTCCTGCGCACTTTTCCAGCTCAAGCACCAAAACTTTTCCCATCCCCTCTGTGGCAGAGGAGCAGCAGTGCCCGTGTCCCGGAACAGCTCCTGGCCCGGGGCAGCTGGCAGTGCCAGCTCCAGCTTTGTGCTCAACTTCCCTGTCCTCTTCCCGAGCAGCAAACCCTCAGACCAACCCCTGCCATGGAAGGGCACTCAGCACCCACATCCATCCCCTCCTGGCGGGGGGGGGACACCCACATCCATCCCCTCCTGGCGGGGGGGGACACCCACATCCATCCCCTCCTGGCGGGGGGGGGCTCCCTCCCAGGGGGGGCTCCCTCCCTCACAGCGGGGTTTAAATGAAACCCTCAGGACTCCAAAGCACTGCCCCGTGCCCAGGACACAGCGGGAGCCACACACACACTTGTTTTGTTGCTGTCCCCACCAGGCTGGCCCCAGTGCCTAGAACAGACACTCCCGAGGCAATTTCTGTGGTGACGGGGAGCTGGGTGTGGAGTTGGAACTGTCAGGTGCAGTCACAGGATGGAGGGAAGGGATGCCAGAGGTGGGACCGCACAAACTGCAAAGCAACAAAGCAAAGGACAAGGTCTTGCAGCTGGGTCAGAGAAATCCAAAACACCTACAGGGAGCATCTCCTGTGCCACCGGCTGTCTGATCAGCTTTTCCCACTTGGCTCCCTCCATGCATCACTATCTCCTTTGTTTCTCTGATTGAGGGTAAACTCTGCATGCGAGACCTCACCTGGAGTTGCTGAAACCAGGCCAGAGGAGGCACCAGGATGATCAGAGGATCACCTCCCCTTTCAAAGACAGGCTGAGAAAGCTGGGGAGGAGAAGATTGTGTGGAAACCTCACAGCATCTTCCAGAGTCTGAAGGGGCTGCAGGGAAGCCAGAGAGGGACTCTGCACCAGGAACTGGAGTGACAGAACAAGGTGGAATGGGTTAAAACTTAAAAGAAGGGACATTTAGATTAGGTGTTTGGAAGAAATTCCTCCCTGTGAGAGTAGAGAGGCCCTGGTACAGGGTGCCCAGAGCAGCTGTGGCTGCCCCTGGATCCCTAGAAGTGTCCAAGGCCAGGTTGGACATTGGGGCTTGGAGCAACCTGGGCCAGTGGAAGTGTCCCTGCCCATGGCAGGGGGTGAAATGAGATGATCTTCAAGGTGTTTTCAAGGCAAACCATTCCATAACTCTAACGCCATTTGCCATTTCCATCAGCACCCCCCACCAGCAGGATCAGGGCAGGCAGCACAGCCCTGATTTATTGCCACACTTAAACCTGTGCCTAACTTTAAGTGCACAAGTAGATCCATTGACTTCAGTGGTTTAAAGTTCGACATTTGTAAGTAAGTTGCAGAACAAGGACCTACATTATTCATCCGAAACCCCGGGTAATGCATTCTTAGGAAATAACTACCAAACTCCACAAATCCCTGCTGAAAGGACATCCTAAAGCCCTGCCTGGATAGAGAGATTAGCTGGAATTGCTTTGTAAGCACCGCACATACATACATATATACGTATTTCTCTACCAGGCTGTGCAATTCCGACTTGCCTGGATCTCAGCTCTGCCTGCCCGGGAGGAGACAGGAGAGGGGCCACAGCAGCCAGCAAAGCAGCATAGCCCAGACCAGCCCTCCCCACAACGCAGCCAGAGAGGGGACGATGCAATTAAGCAAACTAATTGAAGTGCAAATGTAGGTGCTTATAGCACAGACTGCCAGGCGGCAGTAACCGCAGCTCAGCTCTCTATTGCAGTATCAAGATGATATAAAGCCATGTCAAGTTAAGACACAGGCATAAAATGCTGCAAGCAGAGCTTTTTATGTCCTTTATTCTGCTCCAGGGACCCCCGGGGAGCAGCAGAGCCAGCCCTGGGGTGCAGAGCTAGGTACCTGGTGAGGTGAGCAGAGCCAGCCCTGCTACAGTCCAGCAGAGTAAAGGCTGAACCTGGGCGCCCCCTGGCCACAAAGAGGCACAAACCCAGGAGCCCAGCTTAAATCCCTGAAATCCCTTATCCTCGCAGGATGACGGGGAGGTCCTCAATGAGGCTGCTTCCACCTCCTGAGCACCCCCTGTTCCAGCAGCAGCAGCCCTGGGCACGGCCGTGCCACTTCAGGACATGCATTAAACTCCTAGGATGGGGAATATATTCCCTCCAGAATGGATTTTGGGTGGCTGGGAGGGGCAGCAGCTGTGCCATAGCAGGATGCATCCCATTTGTGAGGAACAGAGAAGGGCATTCCTGTGTACAAGGACAGGCTAGAAACACCCACGGTTTTCCAGGTTGGCAGGAGCCACCCAAGGTTTTCCAGCTGTTGGGAGCTGGCACGGGCAGGGCCAGCACCGCGCATGCCTTGCTGCCCGCGGCTGGGAGCTGCCTGGCAAAATGAGCTGAAACAACCCAGGTTTGAGCCATTTCATAAAATGTAATCGAGAATTATATCCCTGTTGTGCAATTCCAGCTGATAGTTGGCAAAAATAAAAAACCCAGAGCTCAGTTGAAAGGATCTCATTCTGCATTCAGCCTGATGAGCAGCAGGAGAAATCCCTGCCGCAGCCACGCGTGTTCTGTAGCATCCCTTGGGATGTGCCGTGTACTGTGCACCTTTCCCATGCACTGTGCACCTTTCCCATGCACTGTGCCATGTCTGTGCACGTGGGTGGCCCAGAGGTGCATGGATGGAGTGTCTGTGCCTGTCCCTGTCCTTGCCAAAAAACCAGGAGCAGGTGGAAGAGGGTTACAAGTGGGATGGATCAATCTTCCTTGCCATGCTGCTGCTGGTGAGATTCCAGCACTGGGAAGCAGGGAAAGCCAAACGTTATGGATCCCTCAACCACTGTTATTTGTCCCCTTGTGCATCGCTGGTATTTTGCATTAAAATATATGTTGTTAAATTTATGCCTTAATATATATATATAGATGTGTAATATGGCTGAGTTACAGTTGCTGTGGGAACTATAACTTTCTCTTTTCCAAGGGGCTGTTATATGTCTTATTATGCTGTATCATCTGGAGGGTGGCTGGGAACAAGATTGCTGCTGTTAATCCTTCAGCACGGAGGGTGATTAGAGGCAGCAGAGCCGAGCTGTGAGCAGGGCTGTGCCTGCAGGTGGGCAGCACCACATGCCTGGTGACTCCACTCCTCTGGACCAGGGGATCTGGGCAACAGCATGATGTGAATCAGGTGTAAGTCAGCTCCATGAGCTGCTTTCCTGCACCCCTGGAGCTCTGCTTGGCTCTGGGCTGGGGACAAGTGCAGCTGGGTTTGGACTGGGAACGGCCACCTCTCCCAGGTGACAAACAGCATCAAGCTCCTGCTTTCCTCACAGCGGGAGCTTGGGCAGGGTTTGGATGGGGCCCAACCCCGCCAGGCTGAGCCACTGCTCTCCACTGGGAACTGGGGACCAGTGGAGAGCAGTGAGAGAGAAAGCCAGGTCCCACACCCCTCCTGCTCGAGCTCCATCCCAACCAGTTGGCATGTGTGGGACATATCTGAATGCTGCTCCCAGCAGGCACAGGGAGGGAAATGCCCACATGCAGCAGGAAAGGCACTCAAAGGCCCAAAGAGCCAAATCAGGGCTGTGCTGCCTGCCCTGGTCCTGCTGGTGGGGGGTGCTGATGGAAATGGCAAATGGTGTTAGAGTTATGCAATGGTTTGCCTTGGAAAGCACCTTGAAGATCATCTCATTTCACCCCCTGCCATGGGCAGGGACACTTCTACTATCCCAGGTTGCTCCAAGCCCCTGCTGTCTGCCCTCCCCATGCCTCAGTTTCTCCACCTGCAGAGGTGGTGGCTGAGCTCCTTCAGGTGCCTGCAGTGAGGTGGGGGCTGTGTTTGGTACCCCTTGGTAAAGCACATCCCTATTGCAAGAGACATTGAACGGAAGAGACTCAGGCTCCTTTTGCAGGTGGTCGTGGGTTCTCCTTTATTGTGGAACGACCTCCTCTTTTATCCAGAATGTCAGAGGCCAATTTGATTGGTAACACAAAAGGTAAACTTTTCTATCAATTGGTCATCCCAGAGGGACATCAGAAGAAGGTCCCTCCTATAAGAAAGAATGTAAACATCCTTATATTTACAAAACATTGTTCTTCTGTTTACCAGAAGCAAGCCTGGGAAAGAACCCTTCTTAATATCAAAACATTCAGGCTTGAAACTCAGGACTATACATCCCAAACGCTGTCCTGGGACTCACAGTGCCCAGGGCATGCAGGGAGCCAGGTTGCTGTCCCCAGCACTCATCCCATCCTTGGCATGTGTCCACCCACCTCAGAGAGCTGTGTTTGCAGGAACCCTGGCTGTGCCCAGCAGGGCACGGCTCTGCACTTCACCTGCTGCTCCTCAGGTCAGTTTCTCCTGCTCTTAAGTCCTGTTGGGTGTGAGGTCACCCCCAGCCTGTTGTCCATCCCCATAGCTCCATGTCTGCCTGGTCCTGTCCCACATCACCCACCATCTCTGCTGGCATTTTTTTCCATGGACTGGCTGGGTTTGGGATTTGCACCACTTGGTTTGATGCCACTTGCCTCTGCCCCTTGACTACATTTCTTCTGCCTGTTCCATCAGTTCTTCTCTCCCCCTGCCCTCCCCCCATGCTATTTGTTGTAATTTAGTTTTCTGGCATTCTGCTGGGTTTTATTTTTCTTGGCATCACATCTTTGGGGATTTCACTCACATCATTTCAGCCCAAATTTGCATTGACATCGTTATGATTCTCCTCTTCAGGCTGCCCTCTCCTGCGGAGGCAGCACTGTCCCGATGCTCCCTGACAGGGTTTGGGGCAGCGCTCCCTGCCCTCATTCCAAGGCTTGCCTCCCGTGGCGTGCGGCTCCTCACGAACACGGCTTGGCCGCGGGCTAGCTCAGCAGAGCCTGGTTCAGTGTTCCAGGGCTGAGCGAGGAAACATTCCCGAGCCTGCAACAGGAGCAGCTGCGGGGGCTGGGGCTGGCTGGAACAGGAAGCTGCCCCTGGCCTTGCCCCGAGAAATTCAGCACCTTCTTTCTGCCCCGTTTTCCTGGCCGCAGGAATTCTGCTCCAGCACCCGAGGAGGGGAAGGAGGAGGATCCCACCTGCAGAGCTGCCCCAGCCCCGGGGCCCAGCACAGGAAGGAGCTGGAGCTGCTGGAGCCAGGCCAGAGGAGGCACCAGGGTGAGCAGAGGGATGGAGCAGCTCTGCTGGGAGGAAAGGCTGGCAGAGCTGGGACTGTTCACCTGCAGAGGAGAAGCTTTGGGCTGAGCTCAGGGTGGCCTTGCAGGGCCTGAAAGGACCAACAAGAAAGATGGAGAGAGACTGTTAACAAAAGCATTATTTACTGCTGGTACCTCCTTTCCATTCTAGTTTGCTCCAAATCTATCCATCCTGGCCTTGGACACTTCTAGGGATGGGGCAGCTACAGTTTCTCTGGGTGCTGGTTTCTGGATTCTCTCCGGCAGCTCCAGCTCCTTCCTGTGCTGGGCTCCGGGGCGGGGGCAGCTCTGCAGGTGGGGCCTCACCTGGGCAGGGCACAGGGGCAGAATCCTCCCCTCCCTGCTGCCCACACTGGGGCTCAGCCCAGGGCTGGGGGTTCTGGGTCAGGGCAGGTCCAGCAGCCACCCCAGCACCCCCAGGTTCCTCTCCCAGGGCTGCTCCCTCTGCTCATCCCCAGCCTGGACTGACATGGGGGTTGTCCCAAATCCCTCCTGCCGAGCACATCTTGCCAGCCTGAGGCTCCATCCCAAGCACAAGCCAGGGATGGAGCCTCGTCCCCAAATCCCAGCACTTGTGAGCTTGGCTGGAGACAACAGATTTTACCTTCAGTCAGAAAAAAATAGAGATGGAGGATGTGCAGAGGGAGCCAAGAGGGAAAACACGATGAGACACCCAGTGCCACAGGAGAAGCTCCAGCATGGCATGTCTGAGCAGAACAGCACATCCCTGTTGCACCCCATGTGCTGCAGCCAGTGCTAAGAGCACAGGGATCTGGGCATGGCACCTAACGGGAAACTGCGAGTCCCCACTTCCTCCAGCACAGCCCAGATCCACATTTAGACTCTCTGGGAAATGCTGGCTGAAAGGAGGCTGGCACGAAATTTCCATTTGCAGTCACAGGGGTTTGGGGAAATCAATCTCTTTAGAGTCCTTTGGAAACCTCACTCTGGTGGCTTTAAATATTTACTGTACTCCTGCACACCAGATGCCAGAATTGCAGGGTATGTTCTCCCAGGCAGCCCATTGGTGCAGGCATTGGGAGGCTCCAAAACAGCCTGTGCAGGTGCTGATGAAAAACAGTCCTTAACATGATTGTGATTTGCAGTTGAAAATCTCTGAAGTGCTTTTGAAATTGGGGAAAAAAAATTAGAAATAATTTTTGTGCCTGGAGGGCATTAGAGTCCTTCATGGTGGGACAAGGGCAGCCTACACCTCGCCAGCTGTGCCCACCACCTCCTGCTGCACAGAGGAGCAACAGGAGTGCCCACCTGGGATCACCCCCTGGTCTCCTCTGGCTCTGGATGACTCAGCTGGGGAAACCGGGAGGCAGAGGTGATGCTTGTCCTGCTGCGTGAGTAATGGCAGTGCCACTCAGAGGCTTTAACGTCGCCAGAGGGAGCATGAGGAGTCACTCTCACCAGCACAGCTTGGGGGTAACTTGCCCCCCTTTGCCCATGGGAGAGCACAAGAGCAGCATCCTCAGCCAGCCCAGCTCTTCCAGCTGTCCTGGGGCTTTTGGTGGCAGTGTCTGAGTCCCGATGTTCAATGCTCACCAGCCAGCTCCCCCCAAAATGAGGCCCCCAAATATCAGCAGGTTGAAACCTAAAGAAATGCCAGGTCTCATTCAGGAGCCCTGAACTGCAGCAGGGTCACCCAGCCAGGATTTCCCACTTCTACTCATGGACTAACAATGTTCTGCACATTTTTTTCCCCCAATGCCAGCTGAGACCCATAAAGGTTCATTGTTGCTCTCCAGGGTATAATTTACAGGAGATGCATGTGGGAAATACCAGAGCCATGAAATCACAGAATTGCAGAGTGGTTTGGGTAGCAAGGGACATAAAGATCATCTCATTCCACCCCCTGCCGTGGGCAGGGACAGCTTCCATTAGCCCAGGTTGCTCCAAGCCCTGTTGAACCTTGAGACTTCCAGAGATGGGGCAGCCACAGCTTCCCTGGGCAATAAATCCACAGCAAACCCACTGTGGAGACTGCTGTTAGTATCTCCAACAGGTTTGCAAGCTGGAAAAGAAGGAAGAACCAGAACAGAACATAAACAGCTGGGGTGTAACACAGGGCCAGGTGAATCCAGCAGGATGGGGGCTCAGTGACACAAACACAGGACTGTGCAAGGCTCTGACAGCTCCCACAGTCACTGAGATGCCCAAAAGCACCAGCTGGGTAACTCACTAACTCTGCTTCAAAGCCATTTTATTGATAAAAAGGAAAAAGGAAGATTATAAACCCTTCAACTGTAAAACTCCAGCCTTGGTCAGCCTGGCTCTTCCAGCAGCACTGAAGGAAGGGAGATGCTGTAGACCCAGAGCTCTGCTGGAGCCTTGCCCATCCCCAAAACAGCTCCCCACCACTTCCCCATCTCACCCCCGAGCACCAGCAGTTCCAGTCTGAAAGCCAAAGCTCCAAGCAAGGGGCACAGTAAGAACCAGATTGGCACAGAAGGTGGAAATACCAGTCCTGCTTCCAGAGATCTCCTGTGCCTTGGCTGTGCCCTGGCTGCGGGGAAGGGCATCCAGTGCTCCTGGCACATCCATGGGGATTCTGCAGCCTCATGCAGGGATTTGGGAGGGCAGCACAGACCCAGGCACCTGCACCATGAGCTGCTGAAGTTGAGGACAGAACCTGGGGCTGTGCCCCTGCAGCCCCAGCAAAGGCAGAGCTTTTGTAGGGAGAATCTGAGTGAGCCCTGCTCTTCAGTCAGGGCCCTTGGGTCCAGAGAACCAGGAAAAAAAATAACAGCCTTATAAAAGACTAATTAGGGACAATCCTAGCTCCTCTACAGCCAATAAGTTTTGCTATTAACTGTTATCAAGGCTAGATTTTACCCAAGGAGATTTCCTGTTAGAAAACAGCTTAATTAAAGTGGGTAGAAAGCCCTTGTAGGTCTCCCTACTCCCACACCAGCACCCCAGGCAGGCAAGTTCCAAACATGCTGTCTTACAGCCCTGAAACAGGGATCAAGGGGAGATAAAAGGGACAGGGGGAGCCCAGGGGCTCAGCTTACATATGGAGCAGGGAGATGGCTCCTTCCCACAGAGCTCAGCATCCTCCCCTGCCCAACATCCCAGCCCGTTCCTTTACAAACATCCCCTGCTCTCCCAGATCCTGTCCTTGCTCTCCTCCAGCCCATCTCCAGAAGCAGCCCTGTGTTTCTTTCTCTAATGTCTCCTCCTGCAGATATTTTAAGCCCTTGTGGTACCCAGCTCTTTGCAGCCGGATGGAAGCAGGAGGCTTCTTCTCATCTGTCAGGATAGATGCAAACAAGAGCCAGCAGGGTACAGGCCAGACAAACTAGGAGAGAGCTTTATATAACTGGAAAGAAAGAGCCAAATTCATCCTGGCCCTGCCACAGACTGGAGGGTTGGGATGTGCCAGGAACTCTGCCTGTGCTGTGGTGCCCTGGGCTGGGGGTGCAGTTTCCCCCAGATCAGAGGAAACTGTGTTTCACCTCCATCCTGGAAAAGCAGGAGCTCCCAAGTCTGGTGTTGCAACAAAGGTTGCTGCAAAGCTCCTGTTGGGTGGTTTGAATTCAGATTTGGAGGAGAGATTTTGTGTTAACCAAACATGTGAGGCATTTCCCATTTAAATGTCTGCAAGAGGTGCTGACCAAGGGCCCAGTGTGACATGAGCAGCATGGTCTGGGTCCAGAGGGCTCCGGAAGCAGTGGAGCTGCTCCCAGGGTGTGAGCTCTGTGTTCAGTCCATGTGCCAAGCACCCACTGGGGGCAGAGCCTGGATCAAGTGTTGAACTATCCATGCATGTAGAAACAGCAATTCTTCAAATTTTGTTCCAAAGGAGAGAAGGAATGGAGCTCTACTTTGCAGGAGCATGAAATGCACTCTACAACCTGGGGATATCTCATACAAAGATACAGGAATAACGAATCCGGCTCCAATTTCACATAAACTGGGCATTTTCCTTGTTGCTTGAACAGAAGAGCCTTCCCTGCCAGCTTTCCCAGTGCCATGCAGTTGGGCTGCTCGGACTTACACTGCAGAATGCAGTAGTTAAGGGTGGCTTGAATTGGGGGCTGAGCTACTTTGTGCAGAAAGGGTAGCTAGATGTCCTGGAGAGGTGTGAGAGGCAGGCTTTGGGGAATCCAGTGGTTTGTTTGGGCATCCCACAGCACAGGAGTTTGACTGATCCTTGCATTGGCTGCTCCTGCAAGGGAGAGCAGGGACATGGCGAGAGCAAGGACTTCTTGTAGCAGTGATGACTCTTTCCAGGAAATATCCAGAAAACACCATTTCCTAAGCTGGGCTGGGAGCTCAGAGAGACTTGAAAATACAAATTAATTGCTGGAAAGGAATGTGAAAATGACAGCTCTTTTTCTGCCTGGTGTTACACTTCACCGCTCTTCTCCCTCCTTTCATTAATTCCTGTGACTTCATATATTTGAGGAAAGCTCCCATTAGTCACAGTTGCTTTCCCACTCATCCTTGGTGCCTTTCAGCAATAAGTCCAGGCTAACTGGTGCCCATGTAAAATAGATTTCATGATGGCAAGAATTTCCCTGGGTCTAACTATGATCTGAGCCTCGTTATATCTGAGTAGTGTTACCTCTCTCGGAGAGTCATGGTCAGAATGCAGAACTTAATGATTTGGGACAGATACTTAATATCAAATAAATCCTTGCTCCAACTCCAGCATCTCCAGCTGCCAGTGAAGAGCAGCGGGCCAGGAAGGAGCACTGTCAGCAGGATGATCCCTTCCAATTAGCTGAAGCTGATCTGGCAGCGGATATCTGTGCACTGGGGAGCTGAAGTCACCCCCAAAGGAGCATCAGCTCTGAGCTCCAGACTGCCCTAGCCGTGGGCAGGAGGCTGCTCTTGCCACAATGGCGGCTTCCCCACCATTTCAAAGGTCAAGAGTTCCCTACTTGCGTCCTGTGCAAGCCACGTTTAATTCCAAAGCCTGCAGGAGGATTTGAAGTCTCCTTTCCCAGGCGTGAAATCTGATGAAAGTGAATACTAAAGCACGGACGGCTCAGCTTCGGGAAACGAGGTGGGAAAAGCACCGCAAATATCTGAGGAACCAGCTCCCCTCAAAGCCACTGCTCCAGTGAGTCAGTGCCTGTCCCTGCTCTGAGCACCGCGGTTTCCCCTGCACAGCCCCGCCGGGCAGCCCGGGCAGGGGTGGGGGGCAGAGCCTGGGCACTGCTGTGGGACAGTGCAACAGAGGAATAGGACACGCTGTGTGACAGTGCCACAGTACCATGGGACAGTGCCATGGGGCAGTGCCACGGGGCAGAGCCAGGGGGGGCAGAGCCAAGGGGCAGTGCTGGGAGCCTCCCCATCTGCCTGCCCTGCAGCAGAGCCAGCTGCCCGAGGCTGGCACTGTGGGCACACAGGAGGATGCGCTGGCCCCCGGCGTGGCACAGGCTGTCCCCCGGCTCGTCCCGCTGGCACCCAGCGCTGCGCTGGCGTCACACCCCGCTGGGCTCGGTGCCATCCCGGCAGATGGGCAGCGTGGCTGCCCTGCAGGAGCGGCGGGCGCATCCCCTGGCGGGGCGTTAGAGCAGGATTTATGTTCAGGAATGTTAAACCAGCAGCTCCTGCAGCGTCCCAACCCCCCTGGAAAAGGAGCGGAGCCGCTGGGTGCGGGACAGGGCGAGCACTGTCAGCGCCCCTATTGCCACCATCTCAGTCCCGGCCCTCTGCTACAGAAATCCCTGCCCCAAGTCTTGCAGCTCCTTCCCAAGAGCTCAGCCCTTCTCTGGAAGCAGCCACAGGCGCTCCCAAGGCTTCCACAAGCAGGGAACAGGAACATCCTTCCCTGCTCCAGCTGAGTTTGCTGCAGACGACTGCAGCTCCTCCTGACGCTGTGCAGGACATGCTTTGGCTGCTGCCAGTGCTGCAGCTGCTGTGTCTGAGGGCTGACCCCAAAATAACAGGGACACGCTGTGAAATTCCAAGATAAAACAACAATAAAAACGATCTTTACTGCTATCACTAAAAGCACTAACAGCAGCACTTCGTTCAAGCTGAGCTCTAAAAGCAGGGTTTTAAAACCTGCCCAGGGGGATACGTGCCAGCAGTACGTGGCACCACAGCTTCCCCAGGCTCCTTCCTAAATATCAGACCCAATATCACAGGGACTGCCCAACGCTTTGTGTCCTTCTGCCTGCGCTGCGTCAGCCTTGATTTGTGCAATAAAAATCCAGTTGGTTTTGAATCCCTTTGTGCCAATGTAGGGTTACTGGATCCCAGCAAAAAGGGGTAAACAAACACTGAGATTTCACAAGCAAACAAAACTGGCACTGAAGATCTGAGGCGCTGCTTGCCCCTGCTCCCTGCCCAGGTTCTGTGCTCATTTGACCACATTGTTTGGTGAGTAGCAAGTGAAGAGCTTCTGACAAGTCACACCAGAATCCCACTGGCAGGGAAGAGTGGCACAGAGGCTTTGCTGAGCATTGGCACTTCAGCTGGAATCTGTTCCATGTGTCCCAGAGTTGTGCTGTCCTTGCCAGAACTCTGCCAGTCTATGTGCCTACATGCTGCCTGCCTCCTTGCCAGCTGACTTTGGCCACTGCAGAGCTGTTCCCTGGCTTTCTGTGCCATTGCTCCTCCTGAAAACACCAGTGCTAATATTCATCCAGAGGGTTCTACTGGGAAAAGGTATCTTCCCTTCCCCAGGCAGCCACGGCCAAATGGCACAATACTCCAAATTATTTGTACCTGGTTTTTGTTTCCTGGACCACATGCCCCACTGTGTCTGTGTCACATCCCTTCTTCAGGTACTTTCCATGTTTCTGCAGGAAAAGCCACGAACACCTCACACAGCATGTCCAAGTATAAGCAAATAAAATGAGGTTTTAATCCAAACTTCCCTGGTTCACTCGGTTGCCTGCATGGACTGTTTTTAGCTTCCCGGGCTGGGTTTGAGCTCTTGTGGTGCACCAGGGACTGGTGGGCAGCTGTACAGCAGCTCACAGGGGAGCTCTGTAGGAGAAGGAAAGGGGCGCAGGCAGAGGTGGGTGGATCCTCTCCAGTTTCTCTTTTGTTACCAACAGGGAAGGCTTTATAAAGCCTTACCTATCACTAACACTCTTTGGAACTGTGGATTCCATCCCACTTCCCTGGGCCTCTTCTGGAAGAACAGAACAAACTCCTCAGCGCTGGGGTGAGTTAAGAGAAGAGCTGGGAGAATGGGTGAGTAGAGCAAGCCCAGCAATCCCAGATCCAGCCTGGGATGGGAAGAACAAGAGGCATTTGCCACTTCTGCCAAAGTCCTGTGCAGTTCAGGAAATGAGGCAGGGGAATGAAATGTGCTCTGGTTTCCATTTTTGCTGTGAGGACAAGCAGGAGGAGTGGCAGCACCATGCAGAGGGAGAAAAGCTGTCCCTGGTGACTCTGCATAATTCGGGGCTCAGCTTTGCTCCTGTGCTTCAGCTTTGCTGATGTCTTCAGCCCCTAATTTTCATGCACTGTTACCCCAGGGGATGGAGGGGCAGAGGCAGCCCAAAAAGCAGGTCAGCTCTCAAAGATTACACATGATCGATTAAAGGAAAAATCTTATTTCTTCCTGTCACAGTAGCTTGGAGTTCAGTTCGTGCCATGGGGTCTGCACTGGGATCATTCCTCAGCCAGGAATTCCTGCAGAGGCAGCAAACTTCCCAAGAATGAGGAGCTGGAAGGAACCTCGGCTTCGAGGTGGATGGAACCAAGAACCTTCTGGAATCACCGTGCTCCCTGCCAGCTGGATCCAAACTTCTCTGGACTGGTCCTTTCATGGCTGCAGAAATAAACACACTGCACACTCTCAGCACTGAAGACCCAATAGGCCACAACCCTTAAAGAGTATAACCAGGGGATCTTCCCATCTTCTAGGAAGTCACCAGCAGCAGAACTCACTGTCACTCCCAGTGGAGATGGCCAGAAGAGGTCTGACAGTTCAGGGAACACTTCCCAGGATGGCCTATCCCTCTCTCCCTATCTGACTGTTCAGGGGACACTTCCCAGGATGGCCTATCCCTCTCTCCCTATCTGACTGTTCAGGGGACACTTCCCAGGATGGCCTATCCCTCTCTCCCTATCTGACTGTTCAGGGGACACTTCCCAGGATGGCCTATCCCTCTCTCCCTATCTGACTGTTCAGGGGACACTTCCCAGGATGGCCTATCCCTCTCTCCCTATCTGACTGTTCAGGGAACACTTCCCAGGATGGCCATCCCTCTCTCCCTATCTGATCACCGTGCTGCAAAGTTTCAGGTGCTTTTCCCAGGTCTGTGAGCAGTCCCTGGCACACACCCAGCTCCCATTCCCCGTGGATTTTACCGCTGCAGGTTCTGCTTTGCAGCCTCGCACAGTGCTGGACTTGTGTCTTCTCTGGAGGCACCACTTGGGGAAGGCTGCTGAGCTCAGCTCTCCTGGGTTTATTACATGATCAGGCTCATAAAACAGGCTCTAAACTCAGGTGCCTTAATTCAGGCCCTCTGTTTGTAATGGGGTTAAATCCATGCTGAGCTCAGGCTCTGGCACCTTGGAACAGCACAGTCAGCCCTGCTGGGGAGCCTGGAGTGGAGGGAGCCACTCCCACCCCTGCAGTGCTTAATGACCTTCCTCAGTCAAAATCATCCTCCTCATCACTCCTGGAAAGCCTTTGGGGCTGGCAGGCTGGCACTGAGTCCTCATACAGGAATAATCCTCCAGGATATGGAGTTTCCAAGCAGTGAGAACAGCCGGGTACACCAAGACCTCAGGTGCAACCACGGGGAAGATTCAGCCCTAAGAAATACAACTTTGTCATTAATTATCCTCATTTCAAGCTGGTGGCTCTGCAGTTTGTGTCATTGTGGTCTGACCCCTTGTGTCTCTGCCAAGCCCCAGTCAGAACTGGCACGCATCTTGCTGTGCCCCTGACACCTGCAGCCTTCAGGTACCCTCAGAAATCAGGATTGGGAGCTTTCAGGTCTTGTCTAAATATATTCTAGCTTAAATAGCACTTGATTTAGCTTTAATAATTTTGTCAAAAGTTATTTAAGGAACTTTTGCTGTGCCTGCAGCTTCCTCTGTGGCCAGATGCCTCACACAGCTTGTCTGAGTTGTGATGGCACCCAGATAATTGTCTATCCTGTTGACTTGGGGTTAATTTATCTATATTATTCCCAACTCCTCCTAATTCCTGCTTTGCTTAGCTTTGTGCAATTGCATGACTTTCCCCTCCATTAAGAAACGCCATAGCACAGAGAGAAGTTCAAACAAACCTAAATAATCACAACACAACAAAGACACAGCCCAGCAGGAGAGGGGAGAGTGTCATCCAACAGCAGGTATTGACTAGGGATTTATTAAAATAAGCCTGAATGAACCCAAAATTGAAGGGGGATTGCTCCCACTGTGCTTCTCCAGGAGGCTCCTGTGGGAACCTCGCTGTGATGCCATGAGGAAGGGTGAGAATTAACACAGGGAAAGGGATGGGGAAATGGCACTGCTGTTTCATTACCATTTTTTCACTCAGTGTCCCCAAAGCAGCAGAGATGTCACTGCCAGGAAAGCAGCTTGTGGGGGACAGTTTGCAGTAGTCTTTATGCCAGAGTTTAATCATTTTCCCTTCTTCGTGCCTAAAATTAGGAGGAAAAGTGGCCAAACCCCATCAGTTTGGGGAAAAAACACCCACCCCCACTCCAAGCAGATGGGTCTGTTTTTAGTTTATAATTAAACTCACCCTCTTGGCAAGGAGGGAGAGCCCGTTTTGAGCAGGGGAGGGAGCAGGAGATCCTCTCCAGGCTGTTTTCCAGCAAGGGGGACTCTCATTCCTGCTGAAGGGGAGCAGGATGATGAAGCCTTGAGCAACCAGAGAGGGATTTGCTGCCCTCCTGGCACGCTCCGTTATCCCGACATCTGGAATTGGCCTCATTTTAAACATGTTCAGCTTTTTGTCCCGAGGAGCACAAATCTCTGTGGTGATGGTGCCATCTGTGCCTCCGAGTAGGGCCGTGGTGATGTCTCTGCTGTCCCTGGGCACGGTGATTGGGGCAGAGCCCTGTCACCAACCCATGTGGGGACAGCCCTGAAGGAGCAAGGGATATTCCCAGATCCCAAATTTTCCCGAGACAGAACGAGACATCAGTGGTGCACAAGGCCTGCTGGAAGAGCTGTGCTGGCCTCTCCCAGGAGAGGGAATGTCCATGGGAATGGGGCACAGCCTGAGGGGCTGCAGAGCCTGGCTCTGTGTGCATGGAAAGTGCTGCCAGTGGGGATGGGCAGCAGAACAGCAGGGAAGGGGGAAACGGGAACAGGGAGAAGGAAAAAGGGAGAAGGGAAAAAGAGAAAAGGGAAAAAGAAAAGCAAAAAGAGAGCAGGGAAAAAGAGAGAAGGGAAAATAAACCAACATTTATTTTGGAAAGGGGAAAATGGGAATAGGGAGAAGGAAAAAGGAAGAAGTGAAAAAGAAAAGGGAGAAAGGAGAAAAGGGAAAAGGAAGACAGGAAAAGGGGAAAAGGAAAGCAGAAAGAGAAAAGGGGAATGGGAAAAAGAAAAGGCAAAATAAACCAAAAATCAATTAAATTCTATTAAATTAAAGGCCCAGCAAAGCCAGCTGAGCTTATCAACATCTGTCTCCCCTAGTCCCTAACAAAGCCACAGCTGAGGAATTATTCCCTGTGGGATGTTGGCCCCAGTGCTCAGCCACCTCCAGCCTGGCTCTGCACAGGCTGGGGGTTTGCAGCCACACCCACAGAGCTGTGCTGCTTCCCAGGGCACACCAGGCAAGGGATGGGCTTTGGGAAGTGAGCCTGGAGCACGCAGGACAGGCCAGCCTGGTCTCTGCCGTGCTCTAGGGAGCAACACTCAAAAATTGTATCACAAGAGCCCAAAATTACTGAAGGAGAGCAAGAAAATCAGATTTCCCTCCTGACTCAACCAGGAGGCTCAGTCACCAATTCTCCTTCCCAATACTTGCTTGGAAACCCAGAGGGACAAGAGTGCCTTTGGCAAGAGACTGCCTGGAATGTATGGAGGACTTTTCTCTAAATTATCACCATGCTTTTTTAATTCTAAGCAAAAAATCTAGAGTCTCCTTCCACCTCATGAACCTTGCTCTGCTGCCTTGACTTTTAAGTCAAATATTTCTCCCAGAGAATGCACTTAGGTTAAAACAACTGAATTATTGAGATGCACAAGTGTTCTTTTGCATCTGGATGAGCAGCACCCCCAGTGCCCCAAATCCTTGGCACTGATTACAGTGGTGAGACAGGAAAATTCACCCCACCTCGTCATCCTCACACCATCCCCATCCCTATACCATCCCCATCCCCATGCCCACACCTGCCGATCCCGATGCTTCTCCCACCAGGGAAGGGCTGAGGCAGAGCATCCCTCCGGCAATTACAGCCAGGAGATAACGCCTCATTTGCAACGTTGCCTTAAATTGACAACTACGTGTGAAACAAGATAACAGCTTGTACTAATGAAGGTGTAATTTATAAACTGACGGGGCTAACAGGGCTTTAAACGCGGCAGAAGAGCCCGAGAAAGGCAGATCAGGGCTCCGTGTGCCTGATCCCCCGCCAGCGCGGTCCCCAGCGCCAGAACCCGCCTGGCTCCCGTTACCGCCGCTGCTTCTGCTCTGAATTGACTGTAACTGATCAGTTTAAGACAATCTCTGAATTTCTAATGAGGTGATTAGCTGCAGAAAGGATTTCCTTGAAGAAGACTTCATTGCTGTTTTGCTCACTGTCAGGCATCAGAATAAGGACCCACACTTGCATATTAATAGCAGCATTAGGTGCTAGTGCAGCTGCTTTATCAGGGATGTTATCACTCCCCTGAAATAATTGGCGTGGAAAAGCCCCATAGTTTTATTTTGCATGAAATAAAACGTTCCAATTCCCCAGGTTTTGTTTTCAAAACCTGAAGTGTTTATTATCATTTCTGGAATGCAGAATAACAACAGAACAATTTCCCTTAAATCAAAAGCTGGATCTCTTCCAAGTCATTTAACTTCTAAAAGTTTGAATTCCTTTTAAAAAAATTAAAAATGAAAGCAATTCAGTCTGAGCACTTCTAATGAGAATATCACAATTATACTTAGATTTCCACACGGGATTTCTCCTTACAGCAGCTTGATTCATGGGGGAAATTAACTTGTTTAAAAGTAACAGTTTTTAATAGAAATGGTCTGCTGATTCTTCTTCTTCTTGCATTTGAGCTGGAATCTGCTTTTGCACGCCAGGTCCTGGGGCTGGGATGAGCTCCCTGCTCCACACCTGCATCATTCCAGTAAGTGGATCCTGCCCACAGCCTGGTGCAGCAACACAGCTCATACCAAAAAGACCACTCTAATTGTTGAAAGAAAAAAAAAAAAAAAAAAAAAGAAACAGAAAAACTACTTAAGGTCTTAAAAACTTCCAAAGTCAGCACTTGAAGAAATATGAAATGCAAAGAATTAATGAGAAAGAGAGAATGAATCATTAAAATTGCATCACCATGGTGTGTTCTTGATCGCATCTCCCGTAATGTTCCCACAGTCTGAACAATTGATTAAGAAAAACACCACTGCACACTAAAAATTTGAAACGGTTAAGAAGAAACAGGATTAGCAAAGTCTTACAGGAAAGGTCAATTATTTCTCCCAATTTCTTGCTAACCTGACATCTGTAAACAAATCACTGGGGGAACTCCCCGAAGACTACAATGTGTCCAACAAGACATCCTAATTAATGAGGACGCCCCATGCAAACACAAACACAGGCATGGAGATAATATCTACACCCAGACCTTAAAAGATGCAGTGGAAATGTTTTCCCAGGAGGTTGAGGGAGATCAATAAAGGGGAAGAAGGTTCAGGAGAGTTGGAATTTGCCATGGGGTAAAGGTGAATAATCTTTGCAGTTATCAGAGCTAAGATGGCAGAACGAATTAAATGAGTTTAGAGAGGGCTTAGTGAGACTAGCTTAAAAATGAGAGAGAATTGGCTTAAAAATGATAGAGGGCTGCAATCATCCCTCGTGCTCCACGGTGGCAGAGGCTGAGCCAGGATTTTCCTTGCCCAGCCTGGCTTTAGATGCTCTTGAAATCAGGCAAAGCCTCGCTGACCTTCACTGTCTCTGGAGGCCAAGCCATCAAGCTTGGAGAGCTGTCCAAAGAGATCCCTGATCCTGCCATTGTTCCAGCCAAGCTCCCAGGCCCAAAGGTCGGGTTTTTCTCCTCTCTGGCTGCCAGTTTGCAGCCGTGCACCTTGATGGCGTCCCTTGCACCGGCCAAATCCACTGGCGGCCAGGCACTGTGCCTCCCCCAGAGCCCTCAGTGAGCAAAGCTGGATGGAGGCAGCTCATATTAAAGATTCCTCTTCATCAGCATCCCAGTGATTAAATATGTATAGAGGCATCTGAGATCCAATTTATTTCTTTTGTGTTGTAAATTCCTTTTCTCTTTGGCATTTTTGGTTTTGCTTTTTTTTTTTTTTTTTGAGCTGCTTATAATTAAGACCTTCAGACAGAGCTCAGCAGGGCTGGAAAGCAG